>JAJIRX010000209.1:0-46526 GCA_023853785.1 Psilocybe azurescens | reverse complement strand
GCACAAGCACGCTCACGGAATCGAGAACCACGTCACACGATCACTTGATCAAAGCGTTGTCATCACTGAAGCACAAATACCACAGAACATGGTAGGCATGTTTGGTTTAAAGGGAGAACCAAACATATGGTCTTCAGTGCGATCAACTTTGATCAACAACCCATCTTCTTGCCATGATTGTGCCCTCTGGGTGTCAGACCACACTGCGCTAAGGTTATCCATACTGTAGTTGTGCTGTGGGTGTCCAAAGCACAACCTGCTCGACCATCCACCACTTGTGCTTATTGTGTTCTGGGTGTCCCAGACCACACCATGCTGAGGTGTCCATGCTGTCTATGGCGTTTACTTTTTGTTTTCGCTATCATAGTCGATCAACGATTCAAATATTCTCTAGGTATATACAAATTTCTTTGCTTATTGTCGCTATCTAATTGTCCGTCATGATTGCTGGTAGAGCTATAGCAGGTTTTGGTTGGAGGTCAATTTTAGTGCTCTCGCTCAGGCCAGCGTACCAAGTCGCGTCGTAGAAGTTCTCCAGGCAATCCTGGAATCGCCCTCGGCGGCTAATAATCCCCCCATCCTTACACGCTGCGTAGCCAGGTTCCCTGGCACAGGGTTGCCCAGCCCAGTCCTCTTGTTCATATCACGGTCGATGATTGTCAGGTATGGAATCAATGCAGCGCTGCGCCACTGTCGGATCCTGATTGTGAATTTGCGTTCTTCAGGTCACTCTCGTCAGAGACATGCCCTCCGCCAGTCAGCATGTGTGCTACTTAGTACAAAAACTCCCAAAGCAGGATCCGCTCCTCCCTTTCGATTGTCATTGGCGGTTTGAGTCGGTTACTCGACAACTAGAATTGCATAAATCTCCCAAAACGTAGAAAATCGAGAAACAAACCCACCCACGGCGTCGTGTGTCCCGGCGCAACCTCACCTTCTTGCTTTTTTGATTTTTTCCACCCGTTCACGAGTCTGCACTTCATCTTCTCCCTCTTTCAGCTTCGCGTCCTTTACAAGCGCCTTGAAGATCGTGAAACGTTGTTTAACGGCAGCATAAGCGACTGGCTGGTCCTCGGACTGAAAGCTATGTTTCAACAAGAAGGACTGCATGAACTGGTTGATCAACTCCTCGTTCCATGGATGATTGTGTTTAAACTTCAAAGCAGAAATTCAGCGGAGCTAGGCTTGGACGGCTGACTGGATTTTCATCAATTGCGAATTTTCAGTAGACATTCAGAAGAAGCGGCGTGACGCTAGGATCTGGTCATCCTTCTTGATTCCAATAAGTGAATTCATGTGGGCTGAACTGCTTCTGGGTAGATACACATGGTGGGTTAGCCCCACATTAAGATTTGAATGTGCCATGAACTTACCCGATTATCTTAGATGGAGTGTTAGAGGCTTTCGTAGCCGGTTGTTTCACCCAGTGCTGAAAGCATGTTTCTGTCTTCTGGCTGGTATCCTTGGTGCACGCAGCAACGCACCCGTAGTCACCAAGACCGAAAGAACTGTTTTTGTGATTTCCTCGACTTGCATAGCGTCAATATTTTGCAGGAGTAATTTGTTGTTCTGGACTGTTGGAGATAGACGGTGCTGCAGGCTCATTGTCACCATAGACAGCTTTCAGCTGGAGGCCTGCCCCACCCTGTGGACATTTGAATTTATATGGAGGTGGGACATGGTGAGAAAACCTTATCGTCCTTTCATGCGTCAGCATGACTATAAATTGGGAACAGGATGACTTACCTCGTTGTTGTTGTTGTTGGATACAACATGGTCGAACTCTTCCCCGAGCTTTCATCAGCAACAGGAGCACAAGCCTTGCCCTTGTCTTTGGAAGGGCTTTGCGTTTCACCCATCATTGCGTCGTCGTCTCCTTGCCGACCCTCTTCGGAGCTAGATGAGACTGTCTGCTACTGGAGGCAGTATTATGCATGTCAAACATTGGAGTGGGTAAGTGTGACTTGCAGTGCTGCTGTGGCGGATATGACTTGTGGTACTGTGGTCGCGCTCTATTGGAGCAGGAGGCTGACCTCATGGATGATCGTCCATATCTACATCACCTCCTTCCCTGATGACTATGGCTGGATACCTGAGAAAGTTGCTCGCTGGTTGACAGGGACGACACCCTCCATAGTAGGAGTGGGGAATGGTAACCCTAGATTGGTCAACGTAAGTTTGTGTTTTAAATATTTTGGAATATGAAGTCTTAAATACCCAATGGTGCATTTACAGCAGCATGCATGTTCTTCAAGCTGTCTCCATTCCCTTTCAAATACACACAGCTTCTCATTATATTCGTGATTTTGCTTCTCCTTGAACTCCTGCTGTTCCAGAAGTTCCCTCTCGAACGGTGCTTCTGTCGCTTTCAACCTGTCAGCACTCTCCTGGTTTACCTGACGTTCGTGAAATCGCTTCTCTTCTATCTTCCTGTGTTCTTTTGCGTTTCTTTTTTTCAAGCTGCGCTTCTGTTGCTTCCAACTTAGCAGCATGCTCTTTGTTTGACTGCTCCAAGGCCAATAACCGCTCAAGACTTCGTTGAAGCTGTTCTGATGTTTGTCCATCTGTTATATGGTAAGTCTGATATACTCATCGAGCAGCAGTTCAATTACTCACTTTCTCCTTCATCCAGTGAATTTCCTTGTCCTTCATGTCCAGCATCTGTCTTGTGGTAAAATCACTTTGCTCAATGACCCGTGTTTTGATCTATTATGAGGTGAGCCTTGTTAATCTAACAGCAGAAACAGTTAACTTACACATTCTGTGTCTTTTTCCATGTTTTGTAAATAAACTCTAGGTTTGTCGTTGCGCTGCTTGACCAACGTGTCCGCTGAATCTTCTTGCCCAGGCCCTTTCCGCCTTCCGATCGATATCTGATGCTTAGTTGGTGTTGGTTTTAATGTGAATGCACACGGCTTCAACGTGAACGGCTTCAGCTTCACCAGCGACTGAGTTGATGACTGAGGTATGTGTTCACTTGTAGGCTTGATGTTTCTGTGAGGGTCATTGACAAATTGCTGTTGAGGAAGCAGCAGGTGTATATTGGAGGTTTGCAAAATGGCTTTGTTGCCTAGTAGAGGATCTACTTGACCTCACGTTTCGCCAAGGTTCATATCATTTGGATGATATTAGATGTGTTGTTGCTCACTCCGTGGGGTGATGGGCAGCTCTTGATCTGGCATAGACTGGTTTGGGTTGGTGGCTGTATCGACAGCCATGGCAGTTTCCACAGGTTGTCCAGGTGGAAATATGCCTGGGATAGCCTGGCTTGTTCTGGTACTGGAGGGTTCCATTGTTACTGGATTCACAGCAGGGAGAATGGTTCCTTGAGCTGGCTCTAAAGGATGGCTGGTCACGGGTATAAGTTTGGAGTGTTGTGGCACAGCACCAGGCCGATTCTGCAGATCAATTAACTCAAAATAACAACTTTACAGTTAATAAATAAAATATGCACTGCGTCAAAATCGTCCATTGGAACGTCTGCATTGGGTTGAGGTTGAGGTTGCATATTGAAGTTGAATAGGCTGAACATGTTGGAGTCGCTGGTGGGGGTTGGCGACTCTAGGTCAATGAATTTATTGAAAGTTGTCTGGCTATTGTGGCCGGGAGTGAATGCGATGCCCATCCAGATATTTACTTATCAGTGATTTAGTCCACTTCAAAATGCACAGGTACGATTACTGAACTCCACTTTGCTCCATTCACTGAATTATCTGACCCTACTAGCTCAAGTACTATGGCAACTGTATTGTTGAGCAGCTCGTAAACAGTCCAATACATGAACCTCGAAAATGCACATCTACAATAGCTAAGTTCCAGTAGTATCTATCCTCTGTGCTCAATGTTTGGAGTTTTGCTAATTGTTAAGTCTGATATGGCTTAGATGCTTAGACACATTGAAACTATTGGAGTAAACTTGTCATCGATATGAACTGGATTCAATTGCACATTTACAATAGCTAATCAACTCTATTCACCAGTAGTATTCTCTAATTCTTATTCAAACAGGGGCCTCTGCTGTAGGCCTCTACTATGGCAACTTTATTGTTGAGTGGCTTGCAATAAATTTATTTCACTTGAATACTGACCACTACCACTTTTAAGAGATCGAAAACTCAAAGCTCTAACAACTCTTAACACTAATCCCTCCAATAGTAATCTGCCATGCCACATAAGAAGCCTATTCACCAGTCTCTGAAAGTGAGTACAATGATGGAGTATCATACTGTCATACTACTTACAGTTATTAGGCAAAACATTATGCCTATACCGGTCGTCTTTTCTGTCATGACATTGCAAAGCCATTTTTCTCTCCCTTTATTGCTCAGGATGATAATAGGGCTACATTGCTTTGACAAACACATCAGATTTTCAAAGATCAAGTTGCAAATGCCAAGACCTACAACTTCACTGATACTCTCTTGGAAGGTAGCCAATCCCATTCCTTTCAGATATCGTGCAAAAAGCAGTTGATTGGACTGAAGAAGAACAAAGCACTCAGAAAGTTGGGGGTGCAGTGGAGAGGAGATCTCTATGTCCTGCGCGTCGGAAGAGTGTAATCCTCTATATCCTGTTGATATGAGGGAGGTAAGGATACGAAACGAGTTGCATATGTGGTTAAAAGTAAGTACCAGCATAATACTACATTTTTGAAGACTTACCATGCCTATGGTCCAGGTTTCTTACAGAAGTTGAGCAATATTCGATTGGAGATGCACCGACAATGTTCCATTTTTGCAGATGGTGACCAGTAGGATGTTCTGAAAGGCCCTGGCAGTCACATAGTAGCTTTCTTTAAGTTATATCAATGCAATCACCAAGTTTCAATGCAAAGAGATGATAATTCAAATAAGAACACATATTACAATACTGTTCTGGGCACCCAGAACAACATTGAGTGAGAGCAGGTTAGAGAGAGTGGGTTAGAGCAGGTTAGAGCAAGTTAGAGCAGGTTAGAGCAGGTTGATTAGACAATGTTGACCAAGTTAGGTCACTTGATCAAAGTGTTGTCATGCAAGCACATGCACTCACGGAATCTCTTAATATGCATCCTCCTTTATGACAACAAAGAGAAATAAGGAGTACAGTTCAGTACCAGAGGGCATTATAGAATCAGATGGAGTCAGATAGTATTTAAATTAGCAACCTTGAAAAAATTATTTACATTTAATTCAAATAATTGATATTCAAAGTGTATCCAAACTATTCAAAGTGTATCCAAGCTATTCAAAGTGTATCCAAACTATTCCAATGATTCCACTCTGCTTGATCATTCCACAACTCATCATCATCATCATCCTGGACAATCATACCAACATGAACTCGTATATCATTTAGATCCCAGGTTGAATATCTGGCATCACTGGTATGAACTTGTGGTTCAAAACCCGATTCATTGTGGCATTCATAGTGCTTAAGGCACTTTGTGCCATCTTATCCCATAAATTAGCAAGAATAACAGAGTAATTTTGTGCATACAAACCTTTAGTGAATATGGTAACCAGATTCCTGAAGACCAATATGCAATGATAAAGGTGGCAAGGAAATTCAGGACCATAATGATTGCTTGATGGTATACATTATTCTGCGCTTGTTTTCTGGAACACATGGACTGTTGAACATAAGCATAGTTCTTGACAGTAAGAAGTGAGCTTACTGGTTTTCCCATATCACAATATCAGAGCATTCAAAGGAAGCACCACTGGCTATGAGATGACAGTCTTTGGTGGATGTTGTCTAATACAGGTCAATACCAGGCTTTGGATAAAACATTTGCACTTACGCATATGGTCTGTATTTCTGTATTTTTACCAGCTTGCTTTAATATCTGTTTCGGTTCAGGAGAGGACAGAGAAAATGTGTATATTTTGCTGTGATCACTTCCACAGACCACAACTGACGATCCTTCAGCAAAACACCATCTTTGATGCATTGTTTCTTTGTGAAAATGGGAAAGCTATGTGAAGGCAATGAGTGTGGTAAATGGTATAGATCAAACCCTTTTGCAAGGTTCTCTATAAGAAGTAATTGCCTATCTAGGCTAATGCCAGCATGGCCACTTCATACAAGGTCAGTTTTGACATATGATATCAAACAATCATACTCACACTCCAGACTTCAAGACCTTCCGCCAGTTCTCCCTCCCAGATTCAACATTTCGACAAATCCTGCCAAAGTTGAAAGAATAATAAATACAAATATCTTATTAATTAAAGTATCGTCTTACATTTCCCCAGTTTCCAGGACAAAATTAAAAGCTTACAGCCTGAGTCATAAAAACGGACAGAGCTAGCTATGTAAGTATTTACATTGCTCTCCACATTGGAGGCCCACAGCTGTAACATTGTCCCTATGTCATCATAAGTCACTGCCACATTGTCTACAGAAAAAGATCTCACCGTTTCTTCCGACTTTGTACAAGGTAACATTGCCATGGTGACTACTGATAGCCAAACATGATGTTTGAATATCATAGTCTACTGCTTCAACAGGATTACTAGGAGCAAATACCCATGTAGTGGCAATCTCAACCATCGCAGTCTTTGTTTGGAGTTAGTATATTTTCCCAAGTGTAGAGGCTAAATGCTTATATTTGTACAGTTCTGGCAGAAGATGATAAGAAAACCACGCCCAGTTCCAAAAGCTAGGTGTTGCAAATCTTCCTTGACTTTACCCCCTAGCCAGACCAAACAGGTAATCTGGCCCCATCGACCAGGGTCCTCAAGGACTTCTTTGCATTTTCTAGTCGAAACATCCCAAATACGAACTGTTTCATCATCACCTATAAATTTTGCATTAGCCTGTATGCAGTAACACAATACAACACGAGGGCATCTTACCACTGCTGGCTAGCAGCGCTCCATCATGACTGAATGATAAGCAGTTCACAGGCCCTCTGCGTTGCCTTTGCAATGCTCTAATGGAAACCTGGGTGTCCAGGTTTTCTTTTTGTGCCTACTTGTTGAGTGAATGAGTGCGACAAGGTCACCATGGTAAGTGTGTTATTGTTCTCCCTAAGTCAACGCGAGTGCTTACTTTAAGAGACCACAGAACTCAAACATACTTCCCGTCTTTCTCGCTGTACCCTGCGTTCTGGGTGCCCAGAACATGTTCTTGTTCCATAAACGCGCTTTCTAGCTGACTCGGTTTCTTGTCAGTCACTCGATCACTCACAGACGGTTAGATGTTTTCTGACTGCCGATATAACTATAGGAAATGCTCACTCGAATGTGCACATGCTCCACTAGCCAATGCGGGCTTGTTGAAGGTGGAGTAGAGCTGGACATTTGCACCTACAACAACCATCTCCGCAAGGATTGGATGTTTTGCCAACAAACTTGCTGAAGATTGAAGCAAGTTCTTGACGATGAAATCGAGAAAGTTGGGCAACATTTAGCCTCCCTGGCTGTCTCCGATTCCATCCCCACTCCATCGTCGGCTCCAGGTGAATGACTCTGGTTGCAACCAGGTGACAATGACAAAAATTCCCTGCGGTGTCGTCGGCTTCCAAGCCACATTCTTCCTGTCAACAAATTATTCACAACCTCCTTTCTCATCTTGCTGAGGTCAAATCCGCTGTGGATATTCTTGCTGCCAACGTAGCTGTCAAACTCAAGAAACTACGCAAAATTCCACTTACAAATGCATTTCCACTGAGGCACCACCATGCCGAGTGTGTCTGCATCCAGACCAATCTCAGCAAAGTTGTGTACACGGCGGTGCCTGCCACTGCCATGAAACATCAAGTCTCAGACAAAGTGGGCGATATTGCGGAAAGGTTGGAGGAGGCAAAGCTATCCTGGGTCAGGAACAGGAAAACATTGAATTCACGGCAGGAGGCAGAAACTCCTGGTATCAAATTTTCTACTGGTAAGATGGATCACAATCACATACATGATATTCTGAATTTAATATCGAACATATAGACAGCTTCTTCAATCTGCTGCTTGCTTGCATCAATCCCATCCTCCAGTTATCTATTTTCATTGCCATTGTATTCCAAACACTTTTTAGCATCAGTCGAAGTGGCACATCTGCCCTGATGGAAATGCTGCAATACCAGTACAACTATCATTCATGCGAACCAACGCCGATTTGTCTGCATGCAACCAAAAGGTGCTATCTGACTTTCCATCTGATTGTCGGTCATTTAAGAACTCGCTCGATCTGGAGGCTGACACCATCATTTATGCGGTCTGCCCCAATGACAAATGTCAAGCCACGTACACCACGAAGTACAAAGATGGGTCTCCCATTGCTATATACTCTTCCCGCTGCAAAGCGCATCATATGGGCAGACGGTGCAATGAACAGCTCCTATGTCCTTGAGTGGTTGAGAAGCGTACAATCTACACGCTGATAAAACCTTTCGTCTACTTCAACCCCATCACTTGGCTTGGGCGACTTCTTTCATGCCCTGGAGTTGAAGCAGATATGGACAAATCGTGGGATAGGTCTAAGACCCCGCCAGGAGTTGCCCGCACAAGTTGACATGGGCGTATTTCTTGCAGGAGTTATCACGTGCATGGCGGTGTGGTGTCGACGAGTTCTTCTCCATCTGTCGCGTTTTGGTGCACACCACATGGTCAGAGGCGATCTGTCGAGCCCTTCGATGTGGGGCACAGTTTTTGAGGGCTTGTCCAAGATACATTGAGCCGGCAACTCCTTCTCACTGGACGTGGCATGTGGGGACTTCTGCAGCAAATAGAAAGGCCCAAGGACTGCGATAATCCAATTGTTTGGATCGTTGGATGAGGAGGTGGGAGGAGGAGGGCAAGTTGGGTGGGCATTCATGGAAGAGCCGGAAAGGGGAATCAGCATGCATTGGGGACTTGCAGCAGACACGGATGGCGAGAGAAGGTGAGCCTAGAAACTACCACGAACATCGACGCTGTCCAGCCTAAGACAAGCATTGCAACCACCACAAGCATCATCTCTGGAGTTGGACCTTAAAGGAGAGGGCGGAGGCGAAGGACTGCAGGGCATGTCAGCTGGGTCAGGATACGATATACACATAGGGCAGCTACATTGTAGTGAGTGACTCGTGCCATAGAACTTACACAATGTATGCGTGTGACTCAGTGCTATAGAATTCTATAGAACACACCTATAGGAAGTAGGATGATATAACATACAATGTAGCGACCCACTTGGTGCCATAGAATTCTATGTATGAGATATGGTTATCGACATTACGAAGTGTTGCCAAAAGATCGGCTGCGGAAGGTATAATCATTGAGATAGACATAGTATTTAAGTTTTGATGAGAATATGTTCTTGTGGATATTGCTGTTCGGGGGGCGACTTCGGCAGATGAAGTTGTAGATGATTGTAAAAGATTCCCAATTTTGCGGTGCTGGCGAAATCAACAATCATGTGATGTAAACAGTCACAAATCAAGATTAAGTTTGATTGCAACCTTATCTATTTCAATCTTTTGAAATATATTGTATTGACATTACCTACTGCATCAGCAAAACATGAATGATCAACAACAGGACACATCTGGCATGTCCACTATTGTAGGGCCACTATCATCTGATCCCAAAATCTATACCATCCCAAGACCCGTTCCTCGGCCCTGGCCGCAAAGTCAATCGCCACACATGGACTCTCTACCACCCACCGATGCTGATTCCACTCAGACACCGCATTCAATTAGCATTCCAGACAGTTTCAGACAGATAATAGGGCCCAATGGCCAGGAAATATATGTACCTGATTTCCTGGTACCAATTACACAGAAAGAATTTGAAATTACGAACCGCAGGGCACAGTTACAACTAGACAAGCAACACGGTGGAGTAAGTGCTATTGTTTCATTTTGCGAATTGCCAAATGAACTTGAGCTGGGTGGCCAAACATTTTGGGGCCGCCATTGTTCTGATGTTATGTCAGTAACATATATTATGGCTACCTTTCCTAAATTCAGGTTGTACTAACCACTCATTTGTGGCCACCTTTATTGCGATTCAGTCGCACATATCACCTGAACCAGATTATATTCAAATCCAAAGATCGGCCACATCAGTGTTGTCTTGTAGCTGAGATTGGCCCGAGTTTGGCTGTTGGCCATGTCTATCAGGGCCGAGGTCAGCCGTAGTCAACTATTCGGCCACCGTTCATCGGAGCCATCATTACTTGACTTTGGTCACACATGTTGGGGGGCGATGTAGCTTATGACTCAGTCGAGTCGGCTGCGCTCTTCCACTAATGATGTGGCTTTTCAGACCTCCCACTGCTCCTTTCACCGTTTTTAGATCATTAAAGTCTTTTACTTACTGATTCTTCAGTCAGGCAATAGTGCAGGTTTGGAATTTATCATTCTCGGTGACAGTGTCCAGATCCCAGCCGATCTGGTAAGCATTAGTTTATATAGTTTCTAGGCAAATTTATATGTTTTTGTTAGCATTTGACCTACCGAGAACTACTTCAAATCCATTCCAAAATCAATTATCTACATGAAACACTTGGCATATCTTACAAGGATGCCTGCCATCGGCTATACATAACTCAGTGGGAGAAGCTTAAAGCAAATGATCAGTCACGAAATTTATTAAAAGATATCAATACCCAAGCTCTCAATGCCGTTGCAAATTTTGAAAACGACTTAACAGCACTATCGGCTGATGGTTTGGCCGACTGTTCAAATGTAGTTGAATAAATTCTAATTTTTTCATATATTTACATTAAATTCATTTCAAAATTGGTGTTACTTGTGAAATACAACTTTCATCGACAATCAAATTCATCCACTTTGGACTGAGAACTCTCAGGACCAAGCCGGTGAATTACCCGCACCATTAGCGTTATCATATTCAGGTACTGTATTTGCCAACTTTATCCACTATCATAATTTAATACAAAATAGTTCTGTACGACATATCACCAAAGGGTCTGGGGCCACGTCCATGTTGTTGGTGGCCGCAGCCGATATATTCGGGGCTGAATTCACAGTATTGGTGACCGCAGCCGATATCAGGTTAAATTAGCCTCATGCATAGAATTCTATGGCACCGAGTGAGTCACTACATTGTATGTTATATCGTCGTACTTCTTATAGGTGTGTTCTATAGAATTCTATAGCACTGAGTCACACGTATACATTGTGTACATTCTATGGCACTAGTCACTTGCTACAATGTAGCTGCCCTATGTGCAAAGTATCACTCAGCCGAAGGCGAGCTGAGGAGAAGGAAGAGCTGAGGAGAAGGAAAGACAGCACACAGACCACCAGCAGTCATCCAAGCATCATTTGTTCCACTCCGGGCCTGCTGGTCACACTGTGTCATTGTCGTCGTCGTCGTCAGTTGAGGAGGTGCGAGGAGGAGCAGGGGCAGGTTGGGGTGGGCGCTCATGGCAGAGCCAAACATGGGAATCAGCACACCTGGGGACTCACAGCAGACACAGATGGCAAGAGAAGAAAAGTCTTACGGCCACCAGGGGGAGTCATTTCGCATGCACGCACGTTGGCACGGATTTACCAGTTGTCGGCTGGGTATTCAGCACTCTTTGCGCTGCCTGCCATGTCAGAGTTGTTCCACTAAAGTCATTCCATCTGGGCCTGCTGGTCACAGTGTGTTGTCATTGTTGTCATTGTCAGTTGAAGAGGTACGAGGAGGAGCAGGGGCAGGTTGGGGGTGTTCAGGCTGACGCCCCGCAGTCTCTTCTGCCGCTGTCTTTCCTTTACAACCAACACGACATGTAATAATGACATCTGGATACATGAATCTAAAAAGATGTACAGTTAGTAGCTCAAACAGATTGGTGGGAGCAGAGAAACAACAGCGCAGACCAGTGGCACAGTGTATTTCCGTGCCCAAATATTCCTGGCCACTGGTTGCGGACAGAAAGAATAAAAAGATTGGATTATAACAACGTACCTTCAAGATGGGTGAGACATGGAGATGTACTTATGGGGAGGATAAAATGAAGTCAATGCAGGAGATTGAACACGACACAAACACTCACATGATCATTGGATTTCAAATCAACAACTACCAGCTTGTCTTCCATAATTTTCAGCTACCTATGTTCTCCAAAAATGCCGGCAGATTAATGCTCGAGAGGCTGACTTCTATCATGACCCCATTCCTGTCCTTGGTGACTTCGACATTATCCATGCTAGCAAAGGCGTCCAGCGAACCATTGGGGGAAAGACCCAAACAATTTGAGTAGAACTCCCCCCTCAGCATGTGGCGGGCGACATGGGAGCAAGTAACGACATGGGCCCCTCCCAATGATGACACCTACAGCGTTGGAACCCGACGGGACTGGTTTAATGAGGCAGTGGTGGCAGATGTGATGGTGGATTTACAGCCACAACGCCCGGCAGAGAAGAAGAATAAAAAAGCACAAAGCTTGGTCTTGGTAACATTTTAAATCAACTCAGTTTGATCGTGTTGTTGACTTTATATTTCAGAAACGTCCAAATGTCATCTGGAAGACGACCTACCGACAGACATATCTTGACGAAATACTGTGCTGGGCAGGCCGAGGTGATTTTTGTCAGGCAAGCACATGTCCGGATTGTGTGGTACGATCTGTGAATCCTCCAAATCTGCCTGCGTACAGATGCAGAGAATGCTTCAACCCAGATCTGACAAGCCAAGACTGCTGTTTGAGAAGACACAGACTTCTTCCATTTCACAAAATCCAGGTACATACCTTTCTAATACTACATTTACTTTTAACTAATATCTTCACAATCTCAACAAGCAATGGACCAGTTCGTGTTTTGTGGATGTGTCTCTATGAACATTAGGGCTGAAGCTGCAACTGAATCACTCTGGGGGATATTGTGACAACCTGATACCATGCCATGCGAATATGGTCATTCTACACACAAACGGGATACACTCGATCAATATTTTTTATTGCGGATGTGCTCACGCAATCGTGCCCCATCTTCAACTACTCTGCCGAAGACTGTACCCGGCCTCTCAACTTTGTGTCAAGACGTGTGCTAGTTTCGAACTCCTCCGCCATCTTCACAAGTTAGCCTTGACTACGAAGGCTTCAACTTCACGATTTCTATCGCTGCCTGGAGAAATCGACAACATGTTTAGGCATCAATACTTCAAAGTCACGGTATCGAGCACTGTTTTGAATGATCCTACAGTGGCGCCATCTACAGATGTTGAAATGGGCAGGACGAGCTCACAATGTCAGGGGAGCAGCTGGTACATCAGAAGGAGAATTGGCAGTTCGCTGCCCATCCTGTCCACATCCTGGCATAAATCTGCCTGATAATTGGGAGAATGCTCTGGATGGCGTGAAGTAAGTGATTTGTATGTTTTTGAAGGCTTCCAATCTGACTTTCTGAAGGTTCTTGTATATGATGATAGTTTGTATGGATGTGAATTTCCGTCTCAAGAATCAGCTCGTTTCAAACTATTCGCAGGATCCAGGCCTCAGTACTGGATGGGCATACATGGTGCCTCGGGCACCATATGAAGCCTACGTTCTGAGCCGAGCTAATGACGAGGATGTGAGCATCTTATTGTTTTTTAAATATGTCTCATCTCAAATACACCCTCAGATTAGCACATGTGTTGGATTCCAAGCCCTTGCTAAGGCGAACAACAAATTCTCTGTCGGTTTACAGTACACGGGCGTTGGAGCTGTGGTATGTGGTTGGTTGGAAATGATCTTTCCAGTGGGGGTAGGGAATCTTCAAAAAGGAGAGTGGTGAGTATCAGATTATTATATCAAAATCATCGTTAATCTTTGCAAAGGTACTCAAATATGGACTACATCTTTGGCTCAATCCTCCAGCTAATCGCTGTCCACATGATCCTCATCAGCTACGACATTGCCTGCCAGTGGTTCATTAACCTGTTCAAGAGGATTGAATCTGACTGGCCTGAACACATCAAACCCAGACCAAATGCAAGCCTCACTCCTGCGATCCCAAAACTTCACGAACCAATGCACATGCAAGCCGACCATCAGGTATACTCCTGAATTTCATCCCTGGGGTAGGACTCTCCGACTGCGAATGCCCCGAGTGGGTTTGGTCCTCTCACAACACGCTATCAAACGCTACAAAAACTCAAGGTCCAGGCTGGCGACAAGACACCCTTCAAGTTGACAACCACTTTGGGTTCTGGAACTGGATGAAGTATGTCTCCATGGGAAAGTTGTTGCTGCAAAGATACAAGAGGGCAGTTACAGAGCACAATATTCAAACCAAAGGCCACTGTGGTCTATCAAATTTGCTGCAAGATGATCTTTTGAAGAAATGGGACGATATGTGCCTGGCACGGGAGAACAATGGCTTTCCGAAGAAGAAGAAATCCTTACTATATGAAGGATAATAGTACATTGACTCGGTGGCTTTGTTTCTTGCCAGTATTGCTAACGCAACATTGTTTTTAGGTCTTACAGAGGCAGAAGTCCATAAGGAGTTGGCCAAACGTGAAGCTGAGTATATCGCTCAAGGGAATACCTTTCCACACACTACAACTGCTTCAAAATTTATCATGCTTGGGCTGGAGCTTGAGGAGGCTCAGTGAGTACATTCATAGTTTTCAACTTCAAAATCTTACATTGTTCTTTTCAAAGACATCGCATACATTGCCTTGCCAAGGGCACTGGTGTAAACTTGACTATTCGGCAGGTGGGGTCTTTGACCAAGCAGCGTAACGTTCTTTCAACAAGAATTTGTGCTTGGGAACAACTGCTCCCTATTTATATACTGGGTCTTCTACAATATCAAACCGACTACCCCTCCTTGTCAGCGTCAACCAATGCCAAAGATGCAATACTTTATCTGCCCTTGGTCATTCCAGAACCACACCGATCTCATATATCCACTGTCGGCTTGAATGATATTGAAACTTGCCTACGCCATGCCCAAATGGTGGACTCCCTTAATTCTGTTCATCAAATCCTGAAGGTCAAGACTTGAATGATCCAATTCAAAAATAAGAACATTCGTGGCCAGCGGGACGGCACACACTCAACATCCGTTATCGATTGTGTTCACGAACAGGCAAGGCTCTCTTCAGTGAAGTATTGTGCTGCGCGTGTTGTGTATCTAGCATTGGTGGGGCCAGGGGATTGGGAGGCGACATTCAAGAAGCTAGAAGATAGGGACATCAGGGGGTATCAAGACCCAAATCGACTGCGTACTAGAGTTGGAAGGCGTGGGAAGCTTGAAGATGGTCAAGGCCTGGAGGATAGTGTATAGGAGGAGGGAGAGTTTGTGCTCTTCAATGAGGTTAGGATGAGGAGGGATGGTACAGGAGAGACACGCAGAACTCTTTCCTGGATCTGGACAACGCCTGCAGGTCAAGGTTCGGAGGATGACCAAGATGACATTCTACGGGTTGAATGGGTGAAGAGCTGTGCTAGGGCTATTCAGGCCAAGGAGGAGGTTATGCTCGTGAAGGAAGAGATGCAGAGAACACTTGCCTTTCTGGATTGGAAAGCAAACTGGTGGTGTGATCGCCAATTCTCGAGAGCAGCCACAGAGCCAAAAGCATTATTGGAAGGGGCATCTGCTTATGCCCTGTCCCAGGCCGATATCTAGAATTTGCTTGCAAAACATTTTTGAGATCTCTGGAAAAAGCCTCTTCAAGACCAAGCCGATGAGCATGACCATGACAGCAACGGCGAAGGTGAAGAAGAAGAAGAAGAGGAGGAGGAGGAGGAGGAAGGGTTGCCAGATGACATTAAAGACTTTGACTGATTTTCCTGGCTGTATAAATTTTTTTAATAATTCAATTCATTTTGTCTGTACCCATTATATCTGTTATCTTCACATTCACCTGAACAATCTGCATGTTCTCCCTGACCCGACCCCATATTCAACTAGGTAGACGTCCATCATGGCCTAGAACAATGGTCTATCAATTTGTTCTGGAGCACATTAAGTAAGAGCTCCATCAATTTCAAGACCCATTGATTCCGAACAATTATGACAAAGCATTTTTTGTTCTAGAGCATATTAGTAAGTGTTCCATCAATTTCAAGACCCATTGATTCCAAACAATTATGACAAAGCATCACTTGATTCTAGAATATATTAGTCAGAGGTCCATCAATTTTAAGGGCCATTGATGGCGAGTAATTATGACAAGGGCATCTATTTTTAAAAATGTCATCCAACTGCCCACATCTCCATCCACCCCACATTGCCCATCAAATCCAGTGCAAACAGTGCTATTGGATGTTATTTTATTAATAGATCCTGACAGCCAATTTTGCGTGTCCAAAACGCCCAAATTGCAGTCCCAAAACCAAAAATTTCACCCTGCAATCAGTATCTATTGAATTTGGTATGCATTGCCCTGGCACTAATCTAGCTAGCTGATACATTGTCTTAGGAAGTTAGCAAAATTGCCACCACAATGTATCAGACCCCATAGCAAACTGCCTGGGGTTGATATATCATCATAGCCACTACAGGTGGTAAGTGCTAAGGCAAGAAGGTGGTAAATAAAATGAAAATAGTGATGAAAGACAGAAGAGAAAGTGCAATAAGAAATAGGTATTTGATAAGCATAGTTTATTATCATAGCAATTATAGCATTGAGAATATCTCTCAAAATTGGGATGATATACATGTTAGTCTGAGATTACTCTATTGTTAAATACAATATTTTTGGCCAGTGAACTTACTTTATATATACACAACCTGCACAGAGATATACAGCTTATATATTACTGGTATCACACTATCTAGCTTATTATTACTACAGAAAATTGTTAATTAATCAAAAGCAATATGTATACAAGTACAAAGTCCTTGACAAGGCAGCATTTAACATTGCATGCAACTCAAATGCACTGGCAGGAAAAGTGAAAAGTGAAGTTGTTGAGTTGTGGGAAAAGTTAATCAAAAGTGAACATGTTTGATTGAGTGGTAAAAGTGAGCAAGTTAACTTGTAAAAGTGACTTTTGCCCATCTGCCTCAAGGGATTTACATGTTTTCCAGTGATTTTGTCACGCAATAATCACGTGATGTAGACGCAAGCACATGTCCTCTACCTTATTTTAAATAGAAAGCTCCTCTTTAGAACCATAGGTATTTCTAATCCCAGACATTCTTCAGAAGCTTTTAATATTTTAAGTGCAGAGCTTCTTTATTAGATGACTTGTGGCTTAAATCTGGAGTAACATACAGGGCCAATGTATATTTCAAATACAAAATTCCCTTTTACCATGCTAATCATATCAAATCCATGATGACCTATGAAGTCCCTTTGTACTTCAAAACAAAGAAGCTTTAAATTTGCACATTGAAGGTTGACCTGTAGTTGATCTACAAAGCTCCTATGAATTCTGCACCCACTCATCAGATAATACATACCCACTCATTGCCCACCTATCAATTCATTGTCTGCCTACGGGCGGCTATGTGGGCAATGGGTGGACATATATTACCTGATGAGTGGGTGCAGAATTCATGGGAGCTTTGTTACGATCTCAAGTTAGAATCACGCA
This sequence comes from Psilocybe azurescens, assembly GCA_023853785.1. Lineage (NCBI taxonomy): Eukaryota > Fungi > Basidiomycota > Agaricomycetes > Agaricales > Agrocybaceae > Psilocybe > Psilocybe azurescens. Next base: position 29,075 of record JAJIRX010000209.1, on the reverse strand, counting down.
GTGTGCGTAATTTAACCACCAATTGTTTACAAGAACAAGTTCAAGTTCAAGTTGAGCAGGTTAAGCAGGTTGGATTCTCAAGAACTAGCTAAAGAATACAGTAGATGCTTCCTCATATAAATACTATAAACTGTACAGCTAGTTGAAACGAGATCGAATGTTCATCAGCAGATGTATATAAGAATAAGAGAAACAGATTGAGTTGAAATGAGTTTGAATGTTCATCAGCAGATGTATATAAGAATAAGAGAAACAGATCAAACGTTCATCAAAAGATGTATCATAAAAGATGGAAGTGAAAGTAAAGTTCATCAGAGCGTACGATGATGTATCAATGATGTGAAAGATGACAAAGAAAAGGAAAAGAAAAGAAAAGAAAAGGTGTGGAGTACCATGACATCCTGAAACCGAATTCCGAGCACAGCCGCGTCCGAGGCGATGAATAAGCAGATCTATCCGGTAAAACATTAAGTTACTAAATCAAGGAATATCAAGTATCAGTAAACCGAAACGGATTAAGTATTAAATGCATGGATTATAGTTAAGCGCCGTGGCTTCATCATTAAAAGAAAAACTACATAAATAGAAATAAAATAAACAATAGAATACAATAGTAGAAAAGGTATATAAACAGTAGGGAAAATAGCTCAAGGACTCCTCAGTGAAATCTAGCAGCCATTTTGTTGATAATCTTCCTGTGTGAAGAACAGTTAATTGCTCGACAACTACTTGCTTAGTTGTTTATTACACTCATCCTCAGCTTGTGCTTATCGCTTGTTAATAAATTGTATTACTACAGTGACTAGTAATACAAGCTTGAATCAATATTAAAATTCTATTACCCTTACTGGTGACTAACGGAGTTAGCCACCATCTGTGAGACATAGTCTCAGCCCGAACCAACAATAAGCATTACAAGGGAAAGGAAAAGAAAAGACTTGTCGTAACAAGCTTTGTAGATCAACTACAGGCCAACCTTCAATGTGCAAATTTAAAGCTTCTTTGTTTTTGAAGTACAAAGGGACTTCATAGGTCATCATGGATTTGATATGATTAGCATGGTAAAGGGAATTTTGTATTTGAAATATAAATTGGCCCTGTATGTTACTCCAGATTTAAGCCACAACTCATCTAATAAAGAAGCTTTGTATTTAAAATATTAAAAGCTTCTGAAGAATGTCTGGGATTAGAAATGCTTATGGTTCTAAAGAGGAACTTTCCATTTTAAATATGATGTTTCGTACAAAGGGTGTCTGTAGGTTGGCTCATAATTAAACTATTAAGGGGTATTCAGGTCTTCTCCATATTTGAAGTATTTTGCAAAGTTCAAAACTGAATTGTATTTGAAATGCTTTGGGGCCTTAATTTACTACTTCAGAGGACACCTGAATATTGAACATCCTAACTGTATGAGTGATTGACCTGATCAGTGAAATTGTGCTGCTGTTCGGATGAATTCATTTTTTAGTTCGCATTTTCCTTGAAATGCACGTCGATACAATTTTAGAGCACCTGAGTCTGCTCCCAAACCATCCCAAGCCTGCTACTATCCAAGATGCCAAGGTGCCTCTGTGAGAAGAAAGATATTCTTCACCCATGCCAAACTCTTCCCATCATCCGCAGGGATCCCAAGCTTCAATGATTGACTTTTACTCAGAAGGTGGGGCTCCGTTAATATAGAAGAAGATGTGGAAATGGGCTCCGCTCCAACAACAACAAAGAGCAAGAAGTTGTCGATAACAAAGATACAGATAATGAGGGTGGAAATAAAATGAATGAGCGACCCTTGAAGAAGATTTGTGCCAGAGAATCAGAGCCTGTGCGTCTAGCTTCATTTTTCTAGTCTGAATTCCTCCCTTTGTTCTGTACTGATAATAATATGGTATTAAGCTGCATAATATCCTTGAGCCTCCAGATCCTCAGTGTAGTTTCGAAAAAGAGTCCAATCATGATGACACATACAGCATGTTCTATCTTTAGTTCTCAAATATTCGTGGTATGATGTACAGTAATGGAGCAAGTGGACGACACTTTATGTTCCATTTTTGGCTGTCTTCAAATACATAGAATACGAAGTTTGTTTGAGAAATATCCCAGTCACTAACCCATTATTCGCTGGAGTATGTCTCTAGCATATTTTAATTTTGTTTTATCTTTACTGAATTTTATTTGTAGGTCATGGATTTTAGTGCCGCTGAATGCGAGGGATTCGTTAATGTTTTTGTTGAGTTCTCAAGAGTATAACCAGATAATACAGCTTCTCTGGAGGAACTCAATATTTCAGGAAACCGACTTCTGAAGGGATGCGAGGAACATTTCGCAAAGGTGTTACACGGGTTAGTAATATCAGCGCTGCTGTTCCACCTTGAATGGCTGATAATTTGAAGAATCGCGCACTGGGTCTCATCAAGCTACAAAACCCAACTCAATTCAAAGCTTAGGATGCTCTCATCATCAGTGACTTCCCTAAAATCGCTAACTGGATGGAGTGCGACCGAGGCGATCGCCCGCACCATCGACAACACTATTAGTCCCGCTGCAAGGAAAAGCTCCTGAGAAGAAGCGACCTTGGATCTTACAAAGGGTAATGCCTATCCGTCCCTTACAAGTAAGCGCCAAGCGGTGAGGAACCTCATTAATTAGCAACGACGATCCCTGTGCCCAGACATCATAGGCTGTTCACTAAATCAGGCGATCACCCGCTCGGTAGTCAGACATCACTGCGCCACCCAGGAGATCGTCCCACGGACCTAATGTATTGGCAATTGAAATCTTGTGTACAACTCAGCATATGGCGGTCTACTAGATCCGACTATAATACTTGTGATTTGCAATGCAACCGACGTGAGTGAGGGATCGCCCAGTCAGCGATCGCCACTTGATACTAGAGGTAAATTGCCTCATGATAAGGGCACCTGCTGTGCCAGGAAGTCCTAAACCAATATCAACTGTGCTTAGGAACAGCTCCAGCGGACTAGTGATTTTGTGATAAGAAATCGAACACTGAGTTCACCTTAAAGCAATTAAGCGCCACCTGGTTTTGTGAGCAATCGCTATTGTGTTATTCAACGTCAGGTCTATTAGACTTGATAAGCATGCTTTTATAAGTCATCTGTGGACTGCCCTGGGATTGCTAAGTAAGGGTTGGAACCCTATAAGACTAGCGGTTGCTCATAGTAACTAACTAGGGACGATTGTCAGAGAAATCTGACCGTTCAGGACGTTGCATATGGTAAACTAAGGACTGTGGGCTGGTGTGCCCAGTCGCTTATAGGAACTAAGGATCTACTACGTGTTAATACGGGTGATCGTTTATAGTGTTTGATAGTTTGAGTTTGGGTTTCATAAAGGGATCTGTTAAGTGCCCCGTGTACACTCGCCCCCAAAAGTGATCCACTTGATATTGGTGATCACCCTCACATTGAGAGGTCGTCCTTGCTATTTCAGTGCCTTGTGTGTACTCGCCTGTCTAAAAGAGCTCTCTAGCTACTAGTGATTACCCAGGAACGATCGTCTAAGTCTGTACTCTTAAAGCTTACCGTCCCAGATCGAACTGATCAATATAAATATTTGATTGCGTGTTGTATATTGGGAAATTACAAAGGCTCCCCGCACTAAAAAATTTCACCAGCGGTAGAACATATAAATCAGTGCGGATGCTTGGCGATCTCTGCACGGCTCGGAAGCTGTTATCTTTAGTTGGGGGAGGAGCGATCTCCATGTAAAGGCGATCACCACGTGGGTAGAGGACTTAAAAATTTTTGCGATTCATGTACGGTTTTGAAAGCAAATTAGCAATTAGTAAAAGTAATAGTTGGCAGTACTGAAGCTTCTACACGGAAAAGATAACGTTGATTTATTTGGAAAGACTTAATGTAACCTGTTTTCTTACGAAAACCTTCACCTGACCAAGAAAAGGGTTTCATTACAGGAGAATTATGCGATACAAGTAAACTACTATAGGAAGAAACTCTGAAAATACCCTAAGTAGTAAGCAAAAAGTGCACAGAGAAAATGTAAGACTGTCGTATAAAACATAAAGTCCCAAGAAGAAAGGGAGAAAAGCAGTAAAAATAAAATCAACACGTCAGCCGGACCTTCTTGGAGGGAGGGCGATCGTCCTCAGACTCGTCGGAAGAATCGTCAGAACCGGAGTTAGAGGACTCCTCTGTTACAGCGGGTGAACCTTCTCAGGCAATCCCTCGTCCCCGGATGTCTCCTCTTCTCTATCAGAGGACCCAGACTTGGTGGAGGCCTCGCTAGATGCTTCACCGCTGGCAGCCTCCTCGGCCTCCAAATCAAGCATAGGGTGAGCGACAGAGGGTCGAGAGGCAGGAGGAACAAAGCTGCCATCTTCATCCATATATCCGAGTTCTTGGAGCATCTGATAAAGCTGAGGAAATCGCTCAAAGTTATGAGGAGGAAAGGCTCAAGGAGGTCGTGCAAGTTGCGGAGGGGGATCGTCCACACAGAAAGGGTCGCCGAGATCGAAGAGGGAGAAACCGATTGCAGCTCGTCAAGTGCTTCGTCACCATCGAAAAGGGGGCTAAGGCGTTGTCGGGAGCGGGGGGAGTTGTGGACGATCGTCTGAATGGTCTCGGAGAGGCGGAACTCTAAGTCAAGCGTACGAGACTGGAGTTGGGCGGCGTGGTCGATCGCCGCGACCTCAAGGCGACGCTGCCTCCTGCAAATCTCGACATAGCGAGCGAAGGGCTAAAAGAAATTTATTAAAGCATCCCGTGGATAAAACTGCAGAAATAACTAAAACTTACCATTGATCGAAAGTGATCCCATCTGAGCGTATCGGTTGTATAGACGCATCTGGACAGGTGGAGGAGCACGGAAGGAGCAGGGTTTCGTTTTTGGTTTCTGGCAAGGCCCACAACGCTCGCCGAGGCCGCTGGAATGTACATGCGGAAGGGGTATCTGACAAGGCACACTGGGCGCTTAAATCATCAGAGGCTAGCAAAGTGTTTCAGTCAAAAATGATCAAACAAATGACTAGTGACCTACGACAGGCTGGTGATCGCCTAGACCGGCAAGTTCTTGAGCATTGATAGGCGGATCGTCCGGACTCGCCGCCCGCAAAACAGGCTCACCAGGGTTCGCCTCGAGTGCAGCGATCGCCATCAATTTCTTGCGACTGTATGAGGTGGCGTTGATACCCCGCTGGACAGGTGTCGACCCAGCTGCTCCACGTTTTCGTTTTGGATGGGGGATCAACAGGTGCTGGAGTTATGACGGGAGTGGGCGATCGTCGAACGCCGCTTGGACCCGCTACAGGCAAGAAGGGAAGAGAGCGCGAGTGATTGGCTGCACTCTGGGCAAAGATCTCCAATATATCCCATGAACGTGAGAGGCGGAGGAGCAATAACAGGAGAAGCTGGCGTAGGAGTGACGGCACGGGCTTTACCTTTACCTTTATCTCCGACGAGAGGGTAAGGTTCTGGTGGTATGAGGACCAGATGCGGAAGTGATCGCCTCAGTAGTCTTGCGAGGAGGAATAGTCGCCGATGAAGTACCAAGAAAAGCAGCGCCGGCAAGACTATTCACGTCCCAAGAGATTGTGTTTCCCTAACAAGTGACCGAATCTCGGAACAAAAATAGTGAAAGAAAGTGATTGAGACGTACCGTGGTGAACGAGCCGCCAGGAAAGAAGCGCCGGTACATCTCAAAAGTCAGTGACCAGCGCCTTTACAAACAAGAAAATGCGCTGCGCAAGCGTGCGTCGCACACTAATAGCAAACTCGGATTCTTCAAGTCTTGATCCCTCGTGACTGAAGAAGATGGCTAGCCTATTAGAGGTGATAAATACTGGAGAGCGAATAAAAGATAGAAACAGAAATTTCTCACCAAGTGAAATTGCATCTCACCAAGTACAGTAGCGGCCTCCTCGTGCGTTAATCGATCCTCAACAAACGGGGCTCCGTGGGCGAGTTCCCAAGCTTTCTGCAAATGATGAAGAAGTTCGCACGAAGCAGGAGACATGATATTGAAAAAGTAATAGAAGCGAAGACGGTGGTGCACTGCAAACTCGAAAATCGCCCCAGCTTTTATGTAGAAAAGGTGTACGGCATTGACGATCGAGAAGCGCCGAAAGGCTAAAGTTAAATTGACGCCCAAAGAAGTCCGTTAATGAGACGGTGATCTGCGTATCTAATTATAGACTCGTTTATTATATAATAAAATCCACGGCGATGAGGATAATTGAAGGGGATCGCTGGATGAGATAACTCAGCAGAAGCGATCGCCGCCTAACTCTGAGGGTACTCTCCTACTGGAACGAAGCGAACTCTGATGGAATCGAACTAAACTTGTAAATAAACGTACTTGGCAATTGGAAAGGAGTGTATCTTCGGACAAAACCAAAGTAATAGTGAAAACAAGTGAACGATCGACTGAGGACAGTCATCTTTTAGTTGGGTGCAGATAAAGGGTGTAAAACATTCTGCGCTTACAATTAATAGTGAGACCCAGAGGACCTTATTTATGCGATCGTAATCTGTAATAAGCTAGTGTATTATAGACTTTGAGGCTTCACTTCCTACTTCCTAGTGGGCCAACCTAGTCGGATCTAGTAGTTGGCCATATGCTGAGTTGTACACAAGATTTCAATTGAAAATACATTAGGTCCGTGGGACGATCTCCTGGGTGGCGCGAGTGATGTCTGACTACCGAGCGGGTGATCGCCTGATTTAGTGAACAGCCTATGATGTCTGGGCACAGGGATCGTCGTTGCTAATTAATGAGGTTCCTCACCGCTTGGCGCTTACTTGTAAGGGACGGATAGGCGTTACCCTTTGTAAGGTCCAAGGTCACTTTTAGGAGTTCTTCCTTGCATGGGACTAATAGCATAATCAATGGGGCGGGCGATCGCCTCGGGCGCTTCGGTTAGGGTTGCTTTGATAGCTGTGAAGGAAACTAAAGGCAGTCTTTGATTCGTAGTGCCGATTAATAGGCTACACTACCCCTTAGTTAGTTCGTAAGGTTTACTACGCTCGTTGGCCCACTAGAAAGCGAAGCCTCAAAGCCTAATAGTCTGGCGTATCTCCTATCCTTCACTAGTATAATATACTAGCTTGTTATAGATAACAATAGCAAAAATAAGGGCCTCTAGGTTTCACTATTAATTGTAAGTTCAGAATGGTTTGCACCCTTTCATCTCCCCCTACTAAAAGATGACTGTCCTCAGTCGATCGCTCACTTGGTTTCTCTATTGCTTTGTTTTTGTCCGAAGATACACTCCCTCTGATTTTTCCAAGTACGGTTATTACAAGTTCAGTTCACTTCTACAGGAGTTCGATATGTTTCAGTGAGAGGACGCCCGCAGCGTTAGGCAGCGATCGCCCCCTGCTGAGCTATCTCATCCAGCTATCCCCTTCAATTATCCGTGATCGCCGTGATTTTTATTAATAGCCATGCCTATAATTAGGCACAGAGATCACCGTCTCATTAGCGGGTTTCTTTGGGCGTCAATTTAACTTTTAGTCTTTCAGCGCTTCCCGATCGTCACTGCCGTACACCCTTTTTCACTTAAAAAGATGGGGCGATTTACTGGCTTGCAGCGCACCCACACTCAGTTTTCACTTTGTTTTTCAATAGCATGTCTCCTTCGCAAGAACTTCTTCACCATCTCCAAAAGCCGTGTACTTTGCAGTGCCCCCATTTTCCGTTGGACTCCAACGGACTTTCACCGGACCCAGCCAATTCCAATGGACAGTCCATTGGACGTCCAACGGATTCTGTTGGACTCCACAAAATTCGGTACCAGTCCAGTCAGAGTCCGGCCAAATTCGGTCAAAGTCCGGTCAAGTCACTTCAAGACAGAAAACAGGTTGACTGGCCGGACTGTCCAGTCCGTTGGACTTCCAATGGACTTCCACCGGACTCTCAGCATTTAATTAGACCTGATCCAAGAGTGCTCTGTCCAGTGGAGTCCAGTGGATATCCAGTGGATGTCCAATGGAGTCCACTGGACATCCACTGGATATCCACTGGACTGTTATTGGTTTAATTACAGACTTTATTGAAGAAATCCAATTACCATATCCAGAGAGGTTTTCAACTTCTATCTACCATAGTCTACATATACATGTTATATCTTTATGTGCCATTTATTTATCCTAGTTATCATCATCATTGCCATCTGCTTCCAGCTGATCAGTGACTGTCACTCCTCCTTTTTTAGCTTGTTGTTGAAGAACCTTCCTTGTGTGATAAGAAAGCATGATATGTATAAACCAGTTATAGTTTTGAGGTGTCATTCTCTTGAGAATGGAGTCAAAACCACCAAGTCATGCATTGAGTTGCTCACAGGCCTATTTCAGTTATACTATTAGTACATAAATAATTACAAGGACTAGAAAGAAAATTACCTGAGTATTAAATGCCCTGCAGCAGAGGCATCAATAGCAGATGCAGCCCTGGCCTGCTTTCTGGTGCTTCTACGAGTCTTGGGAGGGGAGTTAGGGACAGTAGCAGTGTTCTTGGAAGCTTTGGGAGGCATAGTAAGGAAGCTAGGTCACTAGGATGAGCTTAGATGGTGGTGGATGAAGGAAGAGATAACAGATTATGCAACTTGTCAAATTGGGCAGACATTACATAAGCCCTTTCTCACCGGAAACTGCTGTTCTCAAAATATTCTAAGTCCAATCTGACGGAAATGTCTGTTTTATGCTAACCCAGACATTCCGAGAGCTTGAAAATAGTATATAACAAAGCTAACTACAACATGTATATATAGGAAAGTAACTACACTAATGTATGTATAGGAAAGTAGCTACACCACGAAATTGGACAGAGTGGGTGTGAAACAGAGGGCAACAGCATGTAAAACAGGGGCAGGTGACAATCCAAAGGGGGATGGGATGGGTGTTGCATGCAAAACAGAGGGCAACAGCGGTCCAAAGGGGACAGGGTGGGTGCCATATGCAAAACAGAGGGCAATGGCCATGCGAGAGGGCACAGTGTGCTATCACATGCAAAAACAGGGGGGGGGATGATGATCCGAAGGGGAAGGGACGGGTGCTGTATGCGAAACAGAGTAACGGCCATGCAAGAGGGCATGGTATGCTGTCACATGCGAAATGGGGGGGATGACGATCCAAAGGGGGAAGGAATGGGCACCGTATACGAAACAAAGGGCGACGGCCGTGCGAGAGGGCACGGTATGCTATTGCATGCAAAATGAGGGGGATGACGATCCGAAGGGGGAAGGAACAGGCACCGTATGTGAAACGGAGGGTGACGGCCCAAAGGGGACAGGGCAGGTGCCATATGCAAAATGGGCAGCGGTGGCCATCCAACAGGACACGGTGTGCTGCGACAGGGCAGATGGGATTTGCAGCGAAAACAACACGACGGCGCTGCGAAAGGGGGTCAGTGGGGCATTTGAATGCGTGAGCGCTGGGCACTGCTCACATATCGGCAGGTGTTGTGAGCCCCATGCAGGTCCGCTGGGGGGGAAACCTACTGTGTTATCTGTTAGCGCCCGACTCATTCCGATAGGGAAGCGGATGACTTACTGGTGGGGCCCACCGCACTCGCTCTCCCTCGCTGTGAACAGCTGCCTACTCAGCGAAGAGGGGGAAGGGGAAAGGTGGGTGGTGGTGGGGGGAAAGATGAAGGGTGGGAAGAAATGAATCCGCGCCACGGGTTCACAAACATGTCATGTGACTTTGAACTTGTCACATCGGACTGCCCACCCTGCAGACTGAACAAAATACAGAATTCTGTTGATAAGGACCATATACACTCAGAAAAATATATCAGTCTATTGACTCTATACTCTCTACTGTGTTCTATGTGTGATGTCTCTTTAATTAATCTAAGTTCTATTTTTCTATTAATATTTTCTTTTTTATTAATACTAATATGAACAACCCTCTGTGCTTGCTGTCCATTGGACTTCTATTGGACTTCCGTTGGACTTCCGTTAGTCTTGGTCTTGTCTGGTGGGATTCCGATGGACTTCCGTTGGTCCTGTCCGGTCATTTCTATTGGACTTTGACTGCTGGTTTGGCATTATTCCAGTGGACAGTCCACCTGGACAGTCTGTTGGACTTGTAGTCTGGTCGGACATTCACCGGAATCTCACCGGAAAATTTCAGCAGTCCTAGACCAGAAAAATCTTCATTCTGATTATAGAAAGTCCAACAGAGTCCGACCAGAGTCCGACCAAAAAATGGGGGCCGTGTAAAGACCTCTAACAGTAAGGGTATGTAAAAAAAGCGAAGGAAATAGGCTGGGAACAGTGGAATATATGTGCTCGCTGCATCCAACAGTGAGCAGAAGGCAGCAGAGCAATGCTGGAGATTGCCATCAACAGCTGTCGCTCTATATTTGGTGTGGCGCTGCTGGCGTGCACCTGATGGCACCATGGCGGGAAACCGGATACTGTAAGCCACACCCATGCCCTTCGATCAGCCACTTGCCATTTATATCTTATCTTTATATCTTATCTTTTTCCCTATGAACTTTGTAGTATTTATTACTTAGGGATAGGAATAACGGAGAGTAAGAGGATTTAACAAAAAGCAGGCTAACTAGGTGGTGTGATCTGATTGGTTTGTGCCAGCAAACTAGGCACCGGGGGTGGGAACCTTAGGTGTCAAGCTGCTCATACATTAAATTGGGCAGTTGGGCAATTGCCCGCCAGAATACATAACACATTTTGGGCAACTGCCGGGGTTGATACATTCCCTTAGCCACTACAGGTGGATGCCAGTGGAAATAAGAAGCAGAGGATGCCCCAGCGCCACATCATTCCCAGTACATATTGCAATTTGGGTGTGAAAGCAACAATGAGCAAGAGCAGGACAGCATAGATCAGGACAGTTAGGAATGTATGGATTGAGAACAGGACAGCAGTGAGGGGGTGCAGGATGTATGTGTGTAGGAGGCAGAGGGAGGAGAGGACGGAGGAGGAGCTGATAGAACAGCATTGAATGTAAAACCAATCAAAATTCCCAAATTTTATGTGCTTTAGAATTGAATCAAAGCCACCTAACAATGAATTTAATTGTTCACATGCTTGTATATTAAATGCTTGTTGAAAATATTCTGTTCCATCTTTAGTCTTTGCTAGAACCATTTAATGGAGCTGGATTACACCATTTACAGCATAGATAATCACTTGTTTGATGGTTGATATAATGATATGAATCAACAATAAATTGACTAGTTTCTTGCCAAGTTTCCCAAGTTTTTTTACAATACTTGTTCAAAAGACTTGGCAACCTTTATCAATACAAATATAGGATGGCCAAGATCATTCAATTGAGGTTAAACCCAAACAGAATCCATGTAGAGGATGTGGAACTCCATATGGACTCCACATGAACTCCAAATAAAGTTCCACATGGAGTCCAGATGGAGTTTCCACATCCTCCACATTGGTCCACATGGAGGATGGGTCAATTCCAGCTGGACTCCATGTGGAGCCTCCACCCTAAATGGCTGGGATACCTGCCAAAAAAGGTCACCAAACTCCACCCGAATATATGGGTGAGGGTAAAGACCTCCAGTTACGGTTATTGTTGTACGTGCTTATGCGAGTTTCAATGGTGGGTTTCTTTAGTGTCTTTTTTTCTTCTGTATCTCTTCTATTCAGATGCTTCTATGTTGGATACAACAGCCAATGATCTGGCGACCAACACGGCTCGTCTCGTGTTGGGTTTTTATACATGCTTGTATATCATACTGTTGGACAAGATTCAAATTGTCATACAAGGATGAAAACTCACGACAAGTTGATCACCAAAGTTCCGCTGCAATTAAATTTTGTTCAACAACTTTCATATGAGAAATGATCAAGAGACAGTTAGTGACAGTCCGTGTTACTGCAGTTTTGCTGAGCCAGGCACTTTGCGTTTTTCCCTATCTCAAACCACTTGCAAACCACCACTGCTGAGCATTGCTCAAATCCTCCATTTATTCTATAACTGAACTTCCCTCTAGTACTCAGCTTTGTTCCGTTTTCAGTTTTGTGTTCCAAATGTCTCCAATGCCGGAGGGACTCAGGAAAGGGCTCAGCAAGGCCACCACTATTAGGTTGGGCAGCATAGGCTTGGGGATGGAAGGGAGAAAACGTGCTGATACCGGGGAAGAAGCAACGGGCGAGCCACCAGTCACTTTGTTTCAGGATGCAGGCCAAGGGGTATGAGGGCTTTCTGGGAAGGATATGGGTGGGACGAGCAGGATTCTGTGTGTTCTTTTCTTCCTCTTCTCTTTCCCTTCCTTTCCCTCGTCCTAACACATGCATGCACACACATACACACACACTGACACACCTCGCATCATTCTCTCACGGGTTCATGGTCATCTCTCTCCTCACTCAGAGCTTCCATACGCCCATGCAAAAACGCACCACGAACACCATGTATGCGCCCGCCACAGACACATTTGACTTGCCATTGTATTTTAGTTTGGTGCAGTGGTTGGGCCTGGGGAGTGTGGAGGCGGCGGTGTGGGATAAGTATTTCGTTGGGAAGGAGTATTTGAGGGAGGTCATTGTGGGGGTGGAGGAGTGGCTCGGTGTTGGGGCACAAGAAGGAGGAGAAAGGGAGTTTGGGTTTAATGCAGAGGGAATTTTGTACACTTGCTCTTCTTTCTTCTCTTTCTTGCTTTTGCTCCTGTGGTCTTTGCTGATTTTTTAAAAATTTTGGTTCATGCAGCCATTGGCGGTCCCCTGATCTCAACCTGTTCATATACGCCCTTGCAAGGTAGGATAACTACCAAGCTCGGAAGGTAACGGATACTTAGTGTATGAATACAGATGAAGCAGATGAAGCAACAATATTGTTTGTATGTGGCTGCCAGTAGTTGCAATATAATCAGATCTCATCTTCACCCAACTAAATGTTCAACATTCAACCTTCAATCATGATGGCCAACCTCATGAGATCTACTAAGTGTAGAAGTGACTGGTCAAGTAATGAGATCCTCATTTTCAACATTCAAGTAGTTGACACTGGGGTCGCACCATTCTTCAATACCACTGAGCTTCCCCAACCAATGGTATCTACGATGATTTTCGCCAATTTTGAGAAGCCAGACGGGCTATTGATGAAGTAAGACTGTCTATTATTTCAGTATATGAAGATGGTAGAGATGCCATGCACTTTTAGTCGTCTAATTAGTCCATCTTGGATTATCGCTGGGGCAATTGCCGCCTTTTATCAAAACAACCATCGACATAGACAATCAGGTTTACAAACTGTGCCATCCAAGTATATCCCTGACATAACCATAATCAGTAGTGCACCCATCAGGAAAATGACTTTTGATCTCAGATCAACTTAGGTAAATGACATATTTACAAAGTAACTTCTGATCTTTAATTTGCCCCAAGCTGCTTTAGAGTCTTTGGGAAATTAAAGATATACGTAAAACTCTCAGAAATCTTTAAGCAATTACTAAAGAATTTTTTCCCCAGATTGTCTTAAGTAGTTTGTGTATTGAAAAATACATCAAGTGGATTTAAAATTCCTCTCATTGTTCACAATATATAACAAGTAATATGCAAAGCTTTATTAAAGAACTACCATATAGTTTGATAGCTATATTTACTTAACCAGTTATTAACAAAAATGTGTTTGTGGAGTCTAAAATATTTGCAGAAGACCATTCAGAAGGGACAGACCCCTGGGAAAAGCAGGAAATAGCATGCAGCTTTGTCGTATATTGGCCAGAGGTATAATTGTGCCTTGTGGCCTTGTAGGAGTTGTTGTAGTCATCACTGTTTTAATGCGATACATCATACCATGATGTTCTTCTGCTCTTTTAGATAAAGGTGAATACCATTCAATATATGCCAAAGGTCCTTTTGGCCATTTCGGTGATGATGGAGCTCTACCAGCATATGTCTCTGTGAACTTTGGCAGAGTAAATATAACACGAACACGACCAATTTTTGTCCCTAAAAAATGAAGATTAGCCCGCAATTTGGAATCAATATAAAGTCTATATCATACCTATCAGTCCTGTTGATTCTGCATCAATGTTGACAATAGCAACAACGGTATCAAATCGGCCATGTGGAAGTTTGTCAGACTTTGGAAGAGCCTTAACAATATCGTTTTCCTCCATGTCATTTCACCGTCAATTACTTCAGGATGGAATCAAAACATGTTATAAACATCAACTTTTGTGAATGGAAGTGGTATATTATCCAAAATTCCGATTGGTAGTAGGAGTATCGGAGTATTGGTTTAAAAAACCTTCAAATAATAGGAAAAATGTGGCGCCATATGTTTTTCTTCAATAATGGAAAGTGATCGGTTGGGAAAATTAGGCTCTTTAGAAATCGATATAGGTGGCTTTTGAAGCTGCTTGAAAGGCATTATAGCACTGGAGGTAGGAGGAGCCATTTCCGATGTCGCCATGATTATCAAAAAGCTGTTTGGTTTTGGCTTGTGTAAATTGGGATGCCGGTGATGATTTGGACGATTGAAGTGATTTTTGATAGATGTCAAAACCCACAATCTTTTCTCGACGAGAAAGCCAGCGAATCATTTGAGGAAATTCGTTTCTCTGATTTGTAGCTCTCCATCCATGTTTGGCAAAATCAATATGAAGCCGTTCAAATAGCTCAGTGTTGTAGTTGTCAGTAGTGCCAAACGTCTCTGATAGCCTCCACATAGTGTAGAAGAGAATGGAATTTTGGAATGTTGAAGTCCTTTCGTACTCCTGTTTGGATAAAGTAGTCGCGATGTTGGTGAAATGTATTCAATGCACTCTGAAGATAGCCAAGTGTTTCTGTACTGTGTGTAGTATACTGAGCAAGATAAATGAAGTCAAGAAGAGCAGTGATAGCGACCACAGCCTTGGTAGGTATGCTTCCAATTAGGCAACCGAGTAGAATTTTAGCCATATTTTTCCTCTCTGGACCCGAGATTTGTGAAAGTGCAGATATTCCATTTTGAAATGACGTAGCCCATATCCAATAGGAAGACATCGTATACGTTGATCCAGTTGAGCAGGGGATAGAATTTTCTGACACCAAGCTACCAGATGTTTGAACACCCCTTGATACAGCTGATGCAAAACGTCTGGTGTAATAGATCGATGAATATTGGTAAGAGGAAATCCATCCCAAAAGGTTGATAAACGCTACCCGCCACATCATATGACATGCAAAAGTTATGGAATGAATTTGGATTCCCATTTGCACGCTGGTTACTCTCTTGAAGTATGGATTTTGTCCACTCCTGAGTTCTTCGTTCATGAGGTTCTTTGTTTCCAAGTTCTATAGCTGGAGCCTTGCATTTGACATGTTCCATATTTGGTGCATGTTACAAGACATTGTTCTGGATAATCAGCGACATAGCAGGTAAGGATTGGATGGACTTTGCAAACAGCTCCATCAGCGCTGACCATCTCCACACCTTTTTGACCGGCATCAATTAAAGGCTGAAGGACAATGCGCATGGAATCATGGAAAATACGTTGGACACGCAGAGACCGATGCTGCTGATCATTCATTTTGGACCGATCAAGTTTGTCAACTGACAGATATGCAATAAGGACACAGGCATGTTTGGAAGGCTTTTCGTGTAGCTTTTGGAATGTTTCCAATTGTGAGATATACCGGGTAAGCAGATTTATTTCCTGAAAATTGAGTAAGTTGCGTCTTGTCGGTGGCTATGATAACAGGAGCAACAGTAGCACCGAGTGGCAGCATTGACTGAAATATACAAGCTGAGTAAGAAATCCTCCCAAAAAACAGTAAAATGTACCTGTAAAACGTGCCACCATTTTCCTGTCCACATTTCTGAGAATATACGATTTCCCAGATTTTTCACCAGAGAATATCTTGGCAGGTGCATACACCATATCCTTAGAGAAATGAGGATCTTTCCACAAGCTTTGAATAGCAGCAATAGGATCACCAAAGCGGATTGTGAATGTTTCGCTAGGTTTGTCCTTGAAAAATAGATGTTTCGCTTTGCCACTCTCCTGCCTTTTCTGGTATGTTGTCTAATTTTGATGAAGGACTGCGATATGTTCTTGTATGAAAGGCCTAATTTTTCTACCGACCTTTGTGAAATTTTAGCAAAACACACTAAATATGAATAAATGATGCTCACTCCTGGTATGGCCAGCAGTCTATCAAATGTGTTATGACCAGGTCCATCCATCACTGCCCACTGAGCGACTTTCCAGTCAAGTTCTGAGGCAAAGGGAGCAAAATTACTTGCTCCAATGGCGGTATTTCTTCTTCTGGCATATACTTGGGAGGTATGACACGGTGAATGATATCACCAGCATTCTTGGTCCATATGATTGTGCGATCATCTTCATCATCATCCAAAACTTTACTATAGTGCAAAGCAGCTGACTGGATCCTATTGGCAGCGGTTTGTGGACCAGGACCATCTTCTCCTTCAACGCCATCCTCTGGTAGCTCTGGAGTATTGGGAATGAAGTGGAACTCATCTCGATGGCTTCCACCTGCTTGAAGAGCTGACATATCAAAATCAAGTCCTCATGATTCATTGGATCGTAGTCGTCCCAATCCTGCTCTTCTGGAAGATTTTCTTCACCGTCTAGACTGACATCAAAGAGATTTCCACCTTCTGCTTGCTCTTCTGTTGTTTTGATGTCTCGTTGAAATGTTGGTGTTTACAGGTCCCAAGTTCCATAGCTTTCCTTTCATATACCAAGCGCATGATTTGGCGGTGCTGAGATGTGAATTGAGGCCTTTGGATGTTTTGAAATATCTACCACATGTAGCCTCACAACGATAGCTCATGATAGAATAAGAGAAAATAGATGAGCAGTGATAAAGCTGGTAGATGAAGAAGAGATAATAACAAATATATTAGCGTGTGATACGACATGAAGTGTATATTGAGTCATATAGAAATTAGTAATCATCTGAGAGTCTAATATTAGATAATGTAGAATAATGTGAACGATATGGACATACATTTGAAGAGCTTCAGAAAGCTTTAGCACAGCATTGTATTCTTTCTGCAATCACATTTGAAATGTGGATACAGTAGACAAATCAGAGGCCAATTTTTTTGCAATCCTAGCAGCTTGAATAGATGATGTCAGGGTGCGATTCCGATATGCTTGAACATGGGCTAGTTTGTTGCATAGAAAAGTTTCAGAGATGGTGTTTTCTTCTTATAGAATGTGCTGGATGATATTAATGATGTGTTTTTGGGCTGATGTTTTTCTTGAACTGGCGCTTTTTGGAAAAATAGGCTTTGTAGAATGTTGATGACGTCTAGTATTGATAATAGATTCACTTGAAGATGAGATAGAGGAGATACCCAGAGTTTGAGAGGCCATAGGAGTTGGAGATGAATAGAAACCAGAATGTTTCTGAGAAGACAAAGCTAGAGATAGGTGTCGGTGACTCGTTACGATTGGAGATTGCTGGTCTAGAACTGGAGAATTGCATATTTGTGATGAAAATGAAGTATGTTTGCTTTGTATATGAGGTGAAGAGCTAAAAGATACCCATCTGCCTTGCAAATGAGGTGAAGATCTTATAAGCAGAGAGCTTGAAATTTCTGATTCTGGCCAGCGTGTCTGTGATAATGGTGTATCAGATTTTGTAGATGGTGATGGAGTCAATGATTTTGAATGTGGCCTATAGTCCTTGGAGCTTAGAAATGGAGAAGACATTGCTGACAATGTGTATAGCTGCTACAGATATGGACATTGGCAGTAGATATGTTGAACAGAATCACGTAGTAATCTGAACTTTGGTGAAGTTGTGGGAATCAACGCATTGCTGACAGAATGCGTGATTGCTTACTAACACACAGTCACACAGCAAGTTCACGGACTGCACACAGCATACATATTACACATTCATTTTCTGTTTTCATATCCACAACATTATTGACATGTATGTTCTTTTATATTTCACTGATTTTCACCTGTTAGAAGCATTTAATTTATCCTACACTCTACTACAGACCCATGTTTTTCACCACACTCTTTGGTTTCTGGTGTCGCCATTCTATGCCAGCTACTCCCACCCCTCCAGACCCTCCCTCAAGCCTCATTCCCAGCTCAACTGGAAGGCAAAGGCTTGATCCAATAACTGCCAGAAAATCATATTTTGTTCTTGCAGAAATTGCAATCTCAGCGCATTGTTATCCTGGTAAAGTGTTCAGCATTTCTGAATTTCAAACAGTTAACATCATATCTACACTTAGATGCAATAGAATACATCAACAGGAATTGCAAGTGGCAATGAGCCTTTCTCCAGAAAACAAAGGGATCTAGTAGCATTTGCCTATCGTAAAATGGTTCTCCCTCTGAGAAAGATTTGGCATACACTCCCAATCATGAGAAATGGTTCAGACCATCTGCATTCATTTACTTCCACGGTTCCAAAAGTTATCATGCAACGGGCAACCTCTATTCTAGAAAAATACTTTCTCTTCTGGACTCCAGAATGATTCCTTAGCTGACAGCGATGAAGCCAATGTTTTTATTTAAAGTTGTACATCGTTTCCATCTTTTTCTTGACTAAATTCATTAAAAAGTATTTGTTGGCAGGAAAGGAGACTTCCACCGATATCTATGTGAACTTGATCCAGACAGATTTGTTCACAATCAAACAACTCTCATATGGCCTATAGAGATGCCTGGAATATAGCGGCCACGTCTTTTCACCCTCTACATCCTCTTCGGTTATCAGTTGCTCTGAATTATTCAGCTTATTTTCAAGACATCTATCCATCCACCTTTTTTGCCATTGAAGTATCAAAAGCTGCTTTTGATGCTGGTCTTGTTCAGCTTAGAAGAACCGATTCAGACCAATATTCACACTACAAGGAAAGCATAAATCTTATGCTTCTTCATTTAAAGAATTTGGTAGCATGGGCAGACGGTGATCATATTCAACAGCGAGTTGATCTATTTAACTCTACAATAGGTATTTGGTGCTATTATTTCTATAAGAGTACAGCTAAATATTCACTTACAGAAAACTTTGATACTGATAACGATACTGTGGTTGAGGATGACGATGATGATGTCGACATTCTTTTATTTGATCCAGCCTCCATCATGGAATCCTTCTACATTTAATCGTATTTATATTCTGCTTTTGCTTTGCCACATAGCTTTCCACACTGCTTACAAATTACACTCACTACTATCTGACTACCATACTTTGACTTTTGCTAAATGTTTAGTTTTTGATAATAAAATGATTTATTCTAAATGTTTATTGGAACAGTGTGGAGAAAGGTCAGTTAAATGTAAGAATAACAAGCATAGCAAATTATAGTGGTAAGAGACTGCGAAAGGATATTAACAACTGCTCTGGACAGCAATTGATGACAGTAGAGTATCTGTTCTAGAAGCGCAGAGCTGCATCCTGCCAGGTGTCAGCGTTGTTTCAGCATTCCTGTAGAATATCGATTGCAGAATCTGAGAGCCGACATATCAGTTGTGCACCAATCAAGAGTAAATTTATTAGATGCACCTCTGTAGTCATCACCAGTGCTAGCCAATGACCACAAATCTCAGTCAGTGTCTCATTGGCTATGTCACATATGGCTGCTCGCTCACCTATATTTCTTATTAGTTAGACCAAATCTACGAGACGCGTCTCGTAGATTTTCACAGAAAATTCATATCTAAATGGGAAGTTTAGGGCAGAAGTGAGGCCTGAAGTGAAGGTCAACAAACAAGCCAGATGAATATAGGTGCAGACAAGACACTAAGGTTGACGTACCTCCACTCATAAGATCATCCACTAGAGAGTCTATGTCTTTATCATCCACGTATTCTCATGATTATCACTCCTGCAGTGAGATTCTTCATCATCGTCAAATTTTCTTGCTGTTCGTTGCCAGTGTCGCTGTCCAGTCGAAGTCATCGTGGTGGTCGATCTTCTTTTGAGTCAGCAGTCAACCTGTCTCAGAGGCTGTTGACAAACAAACGCAATTTGAGTCAACTTAACAATCTGACAACAGCCTGCCGACTTGAGCGGTAAACTCGACTGTGGAATCTCTCATCTATCGGTTCTGATCCGACTTTGTGTCATCAATATCTATGTGCAGGGCAGGTGCTTTTGCTTAGGTTTCTGTTGACTCTCTGAGTCGGTGATGACGTTGGCCTAATCGTAAGTTGGATCAGGTTGGTGAGTGCTTGTTTGATTGATATAGAATGTAATCTTACTGATGAACTTACCGAGGCTTTATTTTTTTGGTTTGGCCCTTTCACAATCACAGGTCCATTGTCTCGTCAGGTGAGTAAGTATTCAGTGGAATCATACTCAAATTACTCCGATTACTGACCTCCATTGAGTTCGTTATCAGTCTTCGTGCTCGATTTCCCTTCGTTGTATGATATATCCGGAACACGGCTGCTGACATTTACCTCTTTCCCTCTTCCTCCTGCTCCCTCATCATGTCTATGTCTGTCTTCACCTTCATCTTTACCCCTCCGTCTCCATCATCACCAACGGCGCCCCAAATCCACCACCACCACCGGTCCCAAAACCCCACCGCACAGCACCGCCCTATAACCTCACCCCACACGCACACCGCGATGGAGCCTGCCGAGCTCGACCTCGCTGCAGCAGCAGCCACCCCAGCCTCAAGCTCCCGCTGCTGGCCATCAACCTGGCCACACTCCCCATGCCGCTGAAGCGCAAATCAACGTTCCTGAACACGCTGTCACGGCTGGTGTCGCCGATGTCGGGCAAGGCATATTGACAGGGCACGGGTGGTTGGCGCGGCAGAATGCAACGGTGGGGGTGGGAAGGGCAACGCCAGCGAAGGAGAGCGCAGATCTGTTGGATCGTTCGTGGCGCTGAGTGGGTGCGGGTGTGAGTGTTTGATTTGAATGGCAGCACTACTGCTACTACAACTACAACTACCTCCTGACGGCACCAGCACCCCTATAACCCAGATTCCGAGAACACCGAATCAGCCACACCATCGACAACAACGACGATCCTGCACCACACGAACACAACGCCTCGTCCTCCGCGATCGCTGGCTGTACTTGACGTCCCTGTCTAACATGCCACTCTGAGGACGAACCGGCTGTGGAAATGCTTCGTGCGGGTGCAGACGGATACTACGATCGCGGCGTACCTGGTGTCCCTGTCCAACATGCCCGCTCTGAGGACGAACTGGTTGTGGAAGTGCTTCGTGCGGGTGCAGACGGATACTGCGATCGCGGCATACCTGACGCCCCTGTCCAACATGCCCGCTCTGAGGACGAACCGGCTGTGGAAGTGCTTCGTGCAGGTGTAGACGGATAGCCTGTGCAATTATCTTCGTTCTTAAATCCAAAATCAGAAGAAAATCAACGCATCGCTGGCTTTTCAATGCTATCGGAAAAATGCTCCAAGTGGGTGTTAAAATACATTTTAATCGTTTGGTATATTGACTGTCAGACGTATACAGCCTGAGGTCTGTGTACTCATCGGTGCAGCCACTAAACCAGTCACAAGTCTATCTTCTATTTTTGGGAAGCTTTCTACAACGATCCTAATCTTGAGGATGTTGCGGTAAGCATCTCTAGGCCTCTTTTCATGTGTCCTCAAACTTAATCATAACAGGTGAGATTCATGATGATAAAGGGTGGCAAGAAGCTTCTCGATCCTTCGTTGCCGCCCAAAACTTCGAATATAAAATATCCAATATTTTGGGCGAGTCCTTTCGTGGCAACAGAAGTCATTGCTTGCTGACATAGTCCTGCAGACAAACCGCTGAAAGTAGCTTTGGCTATGTGTCAGTGCTGCCTGGTGCATTTTCCACATCGTTTCTAGGTGATCCAGACCATTGGAACAATACTTCCATGGTGATCACTCACTGGCTGATCGTCTGGGACAAAAGGGTATCTACGGAATGAACATCTTTACCAAGAATATGTTTTGGGTAAATTTGACTTTTCCTTTTCTCGCGATTCCCAGTCTAACTCTTTTTATTTTTATTTATTTAGCCGAGGATCGTATTCTTTGCTTTGAGCTTGTCGCAATGGCTGGAGAGCGCTGGCCGCTTACCTATGTCAAGCCAAGCAAGGCGGAAACAGATGTAGCAGAAATTGCGGTTGAACTAATAGGCCAACGCCGACGATGGTTGAATGGTTCTTTTGCTTCAGTCGTAAGTTTCTGTCTATATAATGCAAAATCAAAGTTAATGGATTCTTCTACAGCATGCTCTTGCCCATTTCTTTGCATTTTATAAATTTAGCTACGCTCTATTCACATGATATTTCTTCATATTCAGGCTTTGGTACTTCATTTCTGCTTCCACACCTTGTGTCTTGTATCTGACATTAAGTAAATAGTACAACTTTTCTCTCTCGTGTTTTTATGGTTTGCATTGGCCAATTTGTGGCTGACGTTCAGTATCATCATCGACCATCTACCGGCACAGAACATCTTCATTTTCGGCAATCTAGAAATCGTACGTGATGAATCCATGCTCTTGAGGCATTTCTTTCTCTCACACTACATCTTCAGACTCATTGGGTAAATTTGGCGTTCAAATGGTTGTACCTTGCGTTCCTAGCACTTCAGTTCGTGATGGCTTTGGGCAATCGACCGAAGGGTGAACGAATTCCATATGCAATCACACTATGGTATGTCTTTTCTTACTTTTCCATGCTATATATACCTTCTTATCTATTGTTCTGATATCTCTAAAGGGTCACGCCTTCCTCGCTGTATACCTTTTAGTGTGCTCTGTTTGGTTAACAGTTTTGTCTTTCAAGGTAATTTCATTCGATTTTTCTGTGAATGACAGCCGCTAACCGATTTTTAGCAACTTCCTGCAAATACAAGGAAGTCTTTCCAAGATGCCATCTTCAATACGATTTTGAGTCCCTTATCCGCTGCCATTGTATCACATTTGGTATCTATATCATTACATCATTCCTGTGTGGGTTCTATCATTTGTAGTTCGTTAAACAGGAAGGTTAATATCTTGTTATAGCGTGATCCTTGGCACATGTTTTCAAGTTTCCTTCAATATCTGTGTCTTGCTCCAATTTTCACCAACGTCCTTAACGTCTATGCGTTCTGCAATCTACACGATGTATGTCTTCAAAGGACAGCAACGTCCGACAAAGTCGAACAATACGACGGACTCCACTGTTAGTACCACCATCGCTGCCACTACCTCTACAACTGGGACCTCAACCACACAGCTGGATCTTGCTGACGCCGCGAGGAGGACGAAGATGAAGACGTATCGTTGTCATCTGCTGCGCCCAAGAGCCGCGGTCGGTGAGAGGCACAAGAAGCGGGGTTGTCCGGGTCCACCAAAGACAAGAAAAGTAACGCCAAGGACAGAAACAGCACCTCCACCTCCAACGCCAACTCCGCCTCCAAGGATAACATCAAAGAACCGCGAAAATCGCAGCGCAAAGTCATGATCAACGACTTTGAGATGATGCACGTGCTCAGCAAGGCTGCGCAGGCAAAGTGCTGCTCGTGCAGCATAAGACAATGCAGGACCTCTCGCGCTGAAGGCCATCACTAAGCGCCATGTGCTGACGCACCAGGAAGTGCAGCATACGCTCATGGAGCAGGCAGTGGTACTGAAGCGCATGACGGCGGAGGGACGCGATCCGTTTGTGGTCAAGCTGTGATGGAGCTTCCATGATAAGGAGAATTTGTTTTTGGTCATGGTATGTGCTTTTTCTTTTCTTCTTCCTATTCTTTATTTTCTCTCCTGGTTTAAGTTTAAAGCCTGACCTTTTTTGTTCTTTTGCAGGACTTCTATCCTGGCGGCGACCCGCGATGCAGCTCGCGCGGTTCTACAACACCGAGATCGTCAAGGGCGTTGAGGGCCTGCACGCAGCGGGTGTCATCTGCCGCGACCTCAATCCCAAGAACATTCTCATCAGCAGCGACGGGCACATTGTGCTTACCAACTTTGGGCTTTCCAAAGAATTCCTGCGGCGCCACGGCATCACTATAACACTTTAGCTGTCATATTGCTCGACGAGCTGGAGAAGGCACATAAGGTTAGTTAATTTGTGATGCATTTGTATAAAGATGGCTCTGGCTAACATCAATACCTTCTGATAGGATGTCTCGATGATTTTGCTACAGATCTTGGACGAAGGAACCATCGCAGACAGTCAAGGTCGAAAGTAGATTTGACATACCCCGCACATTCCGATGGAATCTATGATCAGACGAAGAAGAGCTTGAGCGAGCTTGACTCAGTGCGCTTTTTCGCGCTACTAAAATGACGACACGTGACCTCACTTCTGAACGTTTGAACTTGAAGCTCATCTACTTCAATGTCGTCTCAAGAGTCATCGCAAACTCATCATCAAACCTCATCAACCTTCATCAACCTACCAACATGATACACGACCACATGCCCGCTGTCGGTCCTTTCCTCTCACCACATCCAGATCGCGGCTTACTTACAACTTTTCAGGTTGCGTAAGCAAACGACTGGCCAGCCTGAAATGACCCATGGCCGCATGAACGATGCCGCCAAGGAGCTCGCCGGTGGAATTGGCCGCAGGAACTCTGGCGTCAATTTTGACAACATATTGGTCGAGCATAATATACGATCGTTGAGTTCCGGCATGCCGTATCCTATCGGTGTCAGATGCTGGCCGCTGCAGGTCGATAAAAGCTCTCAGATATCGTCAGAGAATAGAGACGGGTGCCACGCGGATGTAATTTAGGCAAAGTAGGTCTCTCTTTAATTTTTGTACTGTACATTCAATGGCATGTGCTTAGGTTCTGTCCCTACGTCCATTACGTCTACCAGCTTCTGAAGGGCGAACACGTTATTAGAACTCTATACCGATCTAGCCAGTGGCGACGGGTTTTATCCATTCGTCCCATTTGCCACATCAACCACCCTTCCACTCAAATACCAGCAGCAACAAGATGTAAATGCTGCTTTTCCTTCGTCCTCGTGACCACGTCAACATTTCATATCATCGGCACGCTTGATCAAATCTCTCCAGAAATTTAGTCCCTCCACAAAGACAAATCGCAGAGCCGCTATCGGAAGACAACATCTGGAGCGTGAAATGTGCACAAAAGGATCTTGCGTCAATATCTTGGAAGGATCGCCGATTGGACCGATTATTAGTTACCGAATAGTCGCGCCTTTTGAACTCGATAATCAAATGGCGTGAATCCTACACTTCCTTCCATCACCTACCTGTTGGCATATTGATTTAGGCCATACGAGACCGCACTGAATGTTCAAGGTACGTGCCACTTTATTTTTCTCTGTCTACCCTCTTCTGACTTTCACCTTTTCCTCCCAACCCCACAGAACACCATCATCTGCCTGACCAGCAACCTCGGCTCCGACATCCTTGCCCACTCATCTGCATGCGACCCTAAACAGGCATCGCCAACACTGTCGCCAAGTCCGAAGTCCTCAAGCGCATGCAGGAGTACTTCCCCAGAGCTGCTCAACCGCTTAGACTCCATGCTTGTATTCAACAAACTCTCGCGGACCCCGATCCTGAAAGAGGTCTCGCTGCGCCTGAACAATGTCGTGGAGCGGCTCAAGCACGGCACATTAACCTCGATGTTGATGACGCCGTGAGCGACTGGCTGGCCAAGCACGGGTATTCGGACGTCTATGGCGCGTGTCGTGCGTACGGATGTGCTCTTCCCATTGGCGCAGAAACTCCTGAAAGGGACTATCAGGTTCGTTTGCAATATAACTTTTTGACATTGTTTTGTCCCATCGCTGCATTACTTACGTTTTTATGTTCATAAAACAGAGATGGCAATACTGTCCAAATTCGTTTCTGGAGATGCCTTAGACATCAAAGAGAACCACCCTCCTAACCCTACCTTGACTCGACCTGATTCTGATGTCAACCCGATGAAAATCTTCCTCTCGAACCCAACAAAGAAAACTAAAGTTGGAGTTAGGCCCCAACTTACAACGAGAATAACATTTAAACCATCACTCACAACCACCATTCCAAACCATTCACTGTCCAGGAACTTCTTACCCTACCCCCACCCCAAAAATTCCTCTGCAACAATGGGGATGTCTCAGGTCCTTCAACGGCGTGTGTGAAACTGCCGCCCTCGTCGCCTGCCCACTTGTCGGCACTGCCCAGGGTGTTGAATCAACGTGTTATAGTAGAAATGTCGATATCGGTGGCACACTAATATTCCAACCTTGTACGCCTCTCTCAAACATCTCCCAGTTTTGACGCTGAAATGTCCTTTGTAGCAACATGTTTCGTCCACATTGTCGCCATTATCATGACTGCCATCATGATTCTCCACATCAGAAGTAAATACACTGCCGTCGGCAGAAAAGAAATCGTTAGTTTTTCATCGAACTTCTCGCCATGTTCCTCGATTCGGGTATCATTCCAACGTCCAGTCAAGCCTATGTTGTTAGTGTCTCCTTCCATTCTGTTGATATCACACATACTAACTTTCCTGGAATAGTGGTTCGCCGCTGTGTATAAGGGCCTGGTAGCTGCTACATTCTGTTGTCTCATCAACAGCTTTATCGGATTCCAATTCGCAGAAGATGGTACACCACTTTCCCTATGGGTACGCCCTTTTGTCTTTCCGCCATGTCAATCAATATAAATATGATGTGTAAGTTCTTGCGCATATCCTGCCTAGTTGTCTTCGGCGTCTCGTTTTCATCGCCATCGCCACCTTCAAGCAGAAATTCGGGTTCAACTACACAAATCCCATCGCTCTGTTCATCATCTACCTTCTCCGGCCAATCATCTGTGTACCAATTTACACCGTCTCACAACTCATTCTCGTCTTCTGCACCCTCGAAATCGTCTTTGGAACTGCCTTCTTTGCTGGTTGCCAGGTCTTGCTCTGCTTTCAGCGTGACGATCTGCGATGCAATCAAGCACTACATCGACGAGCCTTTCTTCTCTTTTTGCGTGCTGCTGAGCGTCATGATAGTGTACAAGTACTGGGATGATATTGCCGTGAGTTCTACCTCCTCCTTTTTAATCTCTCTTCTTGAATATATGTGCATCCTAACATGTTTATCTGTTGGTTACGTCATTCACACGTTGTTCCGATACGCATACCGCACATATACCTACTACACATATATTCCTTAATTCTCTTTTCTTTTCTTTCTTCATCCCCGTGTGCAATATACATATGCTAACGTCCTTTCTTTACCTCCAGCGAAGATCTCGAATTCTCTATCGGCTCCAAAGCCGCCGTGTGGGAAGTCGAAGACCCACTTCTCGCACCTTCCGAAGGCGACTACGAGGAGGACACCTCATCGGAACGATACTCCAACCCTCCTCCTCTACCCGGCTATCCCTCATCTAATGGCTCGTACTCAATTTCTCAGGATCGGGATACCGCAGTATTCCCAGCCGCAGGCGTATGGCTGTGGCTGCAGGAACGGGACGCTGCTCAAGAAGGACTCGACGACCAGCGCCCTTCATCACGGATGACGTACTCTGGAGGCATCATCATCACCGCATTCGTTTTGTGTCTGGTAAGCCTCACATACCACCTACCGTATCTTTGTGTAGACAGTAACCGTGCTAATCCTTTTCTCTCGGTATACAGGATACTACGTCTCAGTGTTGACAATTGAACTTCTTGGACGCAAATGGATTCAGGTGCAAGGATTCATCTTGGCTGCTCTTTTCCGTGTGTGTTATCCGATATCATTCACTCTTCTATGACTGGCTAACTGACTTAATTTGAATGGCTTTTCAATGACTTTTGTTTGTAGTGGGTATCTTGGCTTGATGCTTCGAGACGCTCAGCAAAGTCTCGTTCATCGTGTGCTTTGCCTTTCTCCAGTTCTTCTTTAACGTTGGAGAAAATACGTGAGTCTCTCAGTTCTATATTTTTCCTTTCTTTTGTATACTGACGTACGTATTTTTGTTCTAGAACAACATATGTACGTTGTTTACTGAATCTCTCAGAC
The DNA here is from genome assembly GCA_023853785.1 of Psilocybe azurescens. Classification (NCBI taxonomy): domain Eukaryota; kingdom Fungi; phylum Basidiomycota; class Agaricomycetes; order Agaricales; family Agrocybaceae; genus Psilocybe; species Psilocybe azurescens. The sequence continues at coordinate 1,197 of JAJIRX010000209.1, read as the reverse complement.
TGATTGCATTTCTCAACTTTTGCCTTTTCTTAATTTCTTTTCTTATGAACAATCGACAATCCCGACATACTTGCATCGCGGTTTATCGACGGCACCATCAGCATCCAGACCACCAATGAGCCCTCCACCGATGCCCAAAAATCTGCCCCATGATCCGACAGCGCTGACATTCTCGACGCACCTGGATTCTCACGTTCCTGTTGTCTCGCTTTCTGAAGTGACTGGTACAGCTGCCAACATGTCTCACATGCGCAGTACAAAGCATATTAAACTCAGCCCTTCTAGCGACCTCTATGGCGATAGCCCTCCCAAAAGCGACCATTGCGCGTCCGAAAATCTATGGCAAGGATTATGTCGGAGAATTGCTCTCCCTCATGCAGAAAATCAAGCAAGCACGAGACTATTCAACAATCTCCACGGTCGCGAGTACTCAGACAAGCTCCCCATTTGTCGTAGGATGATGCTCTCGACAAGAGCCACAACCGGTATCTCAATCTGAAGCGACAGTCACCTCCTGGTAATTCTCTTTCTTCGTGATCTTGAGGTTTATTCTGACCAAAAGAACTAGCATCACACCGTAGACCTTCTTTCCTTTCTGTACCAGATCAATCTAGCAACAATCCATCAACATCTGGAACAACGACCTCTCAATCTAATTTATATTCAGCATCATCATACTGCCAGAAAGCCGCCGCTCTTATGAACCAAATCAAGAGCGACGTCAAGCGCCAGAAACGCATCTTTTCAGGGAATCCGATACCTCGCATATTACCACACACGTCGAAGATAACACGAACACATCCATCATGGCGAGCCAAGAGCTTAAGTGACGGCAAGGAAAATCTCATTCAACATCGTCTCACACACCGCGAACATCGTCTCTGAAAAGAATTCGTGGTCGCGGGCTAGCCCATGGAAGCAGCTAAAAAATAGCACAGAACAAACTGATATAACACATAATCTTTCCCGTTTATCTATTCAACAAGAACAACATCCCATCGTCAACGTCACTCTAATACCAACATCGCATTCTGTAATACCACCTAATACATCTCACGAAACTGGCCAAGATAGCCAACACGCACCGCCTCCATCCAGTCTAGCACCACCCTCATATCCCTCCAATTCTGTTCGAATATCAACCAACGAAGACATGAATAGATTTGTATCATCAAGTACCGCGTCTGGTACCACCAT
>JAJIRX010000208.1:0-85628 GCA_023853785.1 Psilocybe azurescens | reverse complement strand
ATTTCAGTTAGAGTCACGCAGTGTGCATAATCTAACCACCAATTGTTGTACAAGAACAAGTTCAAGTTCGAGTTGAGCAGGTTAAGCAGGTTGGATTCTCAAGAACTAGCTAAAGAATACAGTAGATACTTCCTCGTATAAATACTATGAATTGTACAGCTAGTTGAAACAAGATCGAATGTTCATCAGCAGATGTATATAAGAATAAGAGACACAGATTGAGTTGAAATGAGTTTGAATGTTCATCAGCAGATGTATATAAGAATAAGAGAAACAGATCAAACGTTCATCAAAAGATGTATCATGAAAGATGGAAGTGAAAGTAAAGTTCATCAGAGCGTACAATGATGTATCAATGATGTGAAAGATGACAACGAAAAGGAAAAGAAAAGAAAAAGAAAAGAGAAAAAGAAAAAGAAAAGACCTGTCGTAACATTACCCCGTACACTACACTCCTTATGCGTCAGAAGGAGTGAAGTCCATTACTTCTGTGGGCTCAATAGTCTCCATATGGTTAGCCTGTGGTGTTGGCGATTCCAGCGTCGTCGAGAAGATCCTCGTCAACTCCTCCATAATAGGGGTTAGTGTGTTGCTCGTTTTCTGGGTTATAGCTGCAGTCTCGGAAGGAATGTCCGGGTGCGTATCGGTGGCAGTAGATGCATTTGAATCTGTGGCATCTTGGGCGAATATGTCCAGGTTCGCCGCATTGATAGCACGTGACCGACAACGTTGCGCTCGTTGAGCAATTCGTTGCAGAAGAGCGAAGCGGTGGACGAGCTTCGTTGACGAGTTGTGGGGTTTCGAGGTCATCTAGGAGTAGGCATAGGGATGGGAGACCTCGAGGGAGTGGAGGCGGGAGGCAAAATCTGCGGTGAAGGTGAATTGTCAATGATTGGTGAAAATTGTACCGCTCGACAATAAGCAGGAGGGCGAGCAGGAAGGGGATGAGAAGGAACAGCGTTCTGGAAAGGGGGATCGATAAGAGAGGGTACCGACGGTTTTCGCACAGTGGGCGATCTGCTACGATATTCCCTCAGCACGTCATACATTTCTCTTTCTAATCCCCATGATTGAAGTTGGTCCAGCAAGGCCATTGCCATGGCCTGTCGAACGTGAGATCGTTGCCTGGCAAGACAGATTTCTCGTTCTTCTTGCTGATAGGCTCTGGAAACCTTTGCTAGGTGGTCGATGGCTAGGACAATGTCTGGGTCTTCAAAGTATGAGCAGATCTTCTGAGCCGTTTCGTCGTCGGGCGAAGAGGTCCAGGGCTTCAGGAGTTGACAGTGTTTGAGCATAACGAGGTATGCCAGGTCGTTTGCCTTGCAGACGTGAGTTAGTGGGAGTAGAAGAGGAAGAAGCAGCGGGAGTATTGATAAAAGACATGTTGCGTTGTTCTGATGGTTGAGGAATGGTTTAGAGATGGAACGACTTGGCCTTTTTAACTACTTTGGCAATTAGTGGAAGGCGTTGGTAGAGTTCCCGTTCGACCAGATTTAGCTTGAGATGTTGAGATCTGGCTTGGTGGTGAGCAAGTCTAGCGGCAGCCGGACGGTAGTTCTGTTTTGCCGTTTCCTTCTGATCGATTGCTTTGTTGTATTGGGTGAGGATTTCTCTTCGCAGCGTCTCAAGGTCTTCTACGGTTTGATCAGTCAATGGGGTATCAAAGATGGGGGTTTCGAGTTGGTTTGTTTCAGAGCTTGAGTGAAAGAAGAGCGATGCGTCAAAGAAAGTGAGGCATCAGGATGGCAGTGATGATCAGAGTTTGTGTAATTGGCGGTATTCTTGAAGGGTCTCGCTGTCGTCGTCAAACACGTTGTCTTTTTCCCACGTTGCTTCGGAGATAGGGAATCCCTTCCATTTGATAAGGTAATGATATTTCTGCTTTCCTTTCTTGGGTTTTTGTCCTGTTTTTCTGTGGTTCAAGATAGTTTCCGACTTCCCAGTGTTCTTCCTGATTTTTGATCTCAGGTGGTGGTCTAGGGAAGTTTGGTCAATATGTTTCTGTCTCTTTGTATGGCATGAGTAGAGTGGCGTGGAATGCGTTGTGAATCTTCCATATCTTGGGTATTTTGAGTCTGTACGTGAGAGGTCCCAAGACTTCTGTGATCGTAAACAGGCCTTCTCGTTTCGGTTTCATCTTCGAGTGATACCTAGTGGAGATGTTGCGGGAGTCTAGCCAAACTTTCGTTCCTTTCTCAAATGGTTTGAAGTTCGATTTCTGTCGTTCGGCTATCCTTTGTCTTGCAAGTTTGTGGGCAGCTAACACTTCTTCTTGATCTTTCAGGAGATGTTTGACTTTTTCTTCCACAGATGGGGCTTTGGTGTTTTCGAATGCAAGCGGAATGGCCAACAGAGATGAACCTAAGGTGAGTTCAAACAGGGTTTTGACTCTTTCGGAGTGTTTCCTGTTATTGTGAGTGAATTCCAATGTTCCAACTGACTTGTTCCAATCGGTTGGGTGTGAAGAACAATAGATGGACAGGTAGGCTTCTATTTCTTGGTTGAATCGTTCGGTGGTTCCATCTCCTATTGGATGATAAGCTGTAGTTAATTTGGACTTGATCCCTAAGAGTCTCATGAGTTCTTGGAAGACTTTTGCAGTGAATAGGGGATCTCGGTCGGAGATAATACTGTCTGGGAGTCCAAATCGTTTGAAGAGGTTTTCGAGTAAGAGTTGAGCTGCTCCTTCTGCGTCGAGTGCCTCTCCTGGTTTCCCTTTCTTCTGGCAAGGTATTAAAATCACCCCTTAGTAAGCCCATGGTCTACCACGACCATGAGTGCATCCACGATCTGTCCCGCGCTGTTTTTAACTGGTGGTAAATCGGTTAGGAAGTCCATTGAACAGTTCGCAAATGGTCGTGTAGAAGTTGGTCCGGCGATTGGCATGAAGGATGGGTGAGAGGGATTTCTGTTAATTTTGAATTGCTGACAGATTCCGCAGCCTTTGACATATTGTTTTACGAAGGATTGTAGTCTGGGCCACCAGTAATGTGCTTTTACTGCGTTGTAAGTTTCTAGTTCTCTGGGGTGTCCTGCCGATGGTAGATTGTGAAAGGATTTTACAATTTGTTGGCATAGATTTTGGTTTTTCGGTATATATGTTCTATCTTTATAAAAGACAACATTTTTCCCGTTGAATTCCTCCGTTTTCCAGTCATTGAGGTCGGTTTGTAAGTTCGATGGTCCACTTTGTAATAGAGCTTTCAGGACTTCTGCAATATCTGTGTCGAATTCTTCTGAATCAATGATTTTTTGTTGCAATTCAGTGTTGATTAGGTTGACGAAAAGTTCCTCTGGTAATAGAGTCACATCTTCGTTATCGTGGTCTTCATCTGGTATAAAATCTGGCCTTCTTGATAAAGCGTCAGATTGAATCATTTTGTTCCGGGCATATGGATTAGTTTCAGATCGAATTCGGATAGGTATAATGACCATCAAGCTTGCCGTCTGTTCAGGTTTCTTGGGCTTCTGAAATAGGTCAGGTTCTTGTGGTCCGAATGGATGATCATCGTGTGTTCGGATCCTTGGATGTAGTGTCTCCATTCTTGTAATGCTTGTACAATTGCCAGGAGTTCCCGATCGTAGATTTCGTAGTTTCTTTCTGTTGCTGAGATGGAAGTACCCACGAAGCGGGCACAACTTCTCGTGAGAAGGAGACGCCACACATGTGTCACAATCCCGTCGTCCTTTCTCTACAGTACGTTTTGAACTCGCACGACGACGACTAGACAAACCGTCGCATAGCTCACTCCTTCCCATTCTCATTACTAGCTTTGCTTAAACGTTACACTCTTTTCAATCCTCAACATGCCCCCACCACCATACACAAAACCGATCACATCCATGAACAAACAAGAACTCAAAAATCTTTGCAACCATTTCGGCCAAGTGAACGAAGGACTTGTCAAAGCGCTTGACGGCGACTCAAAAGATACCTCAACAATCATAGAGAAGAGCTAGCACAAAACCCTGATTACCAAAGACTTTACCCTCGTCGTCGAGGCCGAGCACCCACTCAACAACCAGACCACTCAGGAGATGAAGAAGAAAACAACCAGAATTCCGACGAAAACTCAAACGGTGACAAACAATCAGCTGCATCAGATTTCTTGTCCTTTCATGGCTGCGAAATCCCCAACAATGGTTCAACCCTCCACAGCGATGGCCCACCAAGCAGCCGAACGCTGTCCACCATTCAAGATATGCCTAGCCCTCCCATACTTAGGACTCGAGACCGTAGCACACCATCTCATGGTGAGTTTCCCCCTCTCACTAAATCATACACATCTCTCTCTTTCACACAAACACTTCTCCATGACGTGGTGTAACTACCAACACCATTCAACACCTGTACCCTCAATCATAATTCATCGAATCCATTTTTTTTTTTTCATTCTGGGACACTTTTATGATCCCCGTCGATGGTCCTACGCAGCCCGACGTATATATATATATTTTATGGGACACATTTATGATCCCTGTCGATGGTTCTATGCGACCCGACATACATGGGACACTTTTATGATCCCGTCGATGGTTCTATGCAACCCGACATTTTTATGGGACACTTTTATGATCCTTATATGATGGTTCTTTACAACCGACTTATATTTCATGGGACACCCTTTTATGATCCTTGTTAATGGTTACACGCAACCAGATGTGTTATTTTACGAGAATTGTTCTGTGATCTCCGTCAAGACAACACTTCATTATTTGGCACATGCACACCTTTATTATACGCTGCCACCTTCACTGCGATGCATCTACATCATGATTCATGAGTGTCTTCTCTATGTCATCAAATCATCGGGATACATTTATCAATCCGCAAAATATTAATCAAGACATTATTCACTTATGATTCAATATAAACAGATTACAACCGGGACATTCTCACTCACAATATTTCAAAATTACAAACACCAATTCCTCGTATGACTGATAGATCTCCTTCATCGTCACGAAAGCGCCCCATCCGAGTATCAGGCATGCTCGCTCAGAGCGCTTCTTACATGATTCCAGACCAAATTGAAAGAAATTTGCTGCTGACGGCGGCTGGGCAAGTCACATTCCTCTCACATTCCTCACAGATAAATTCTGTGCTCAAAAAGCAGCACTTCTACTGAGACGTTCAATGAATCATTATCAATTGACACGAGCACGGGTAAAATTGTCACCGCTTCACGCACACTCTCCATAACGGGTGAGATGGATCTCACATTCGATGAATGGTATCAAGCCTGGCGAAGATTATTAGACCTTGTTCAGCAATATCTCTCAGACGAATACGAGTGCTGGAACCATCATTTTGTAGGATACGTGATGCAGAAAGTCAGTCTGAACATTGGCCACTATGGATAGCTTATGATACCGAGGTCCGCCGATGTGCAGTCTACACCAATATTGATCCTAAAGAATATCATATCGGATTATGGAACGAACTTGAAGTACGATATAATCAATCGCGAGTCAAAGAAGCCATGAACCTTGATTTAAGATGGTTTCCACAAACACCAAATTCCTATAACCAGCCACGTTATCACCCATATTATAACAACAACCACTCGAGCAGCACTCAAAACCGCTCTTTTCAAGCATCTGAATCCCAAAGATGTGTATTCTGTGGTAGCACCGACCACTCCTCTAGACAATGCAACACTTCAAAACTTATCAACGGAAATCCATGCCACCTTCAGAAAGGAAAATCACCTGGTGATCAGACGAGGAGCGACAAATACGGAAAACTTTACTGTTGGGCATGGAACAGAAACAGCGGCTGTACAAACAAAAATACGCACAACTGTAGATTTGGACAACATCTCTGCTCGCTTTGCGGATCGCCCCTCGCACAACGCTCAATCATGCCAACTCTGAATTTCTCTTAATTGTGACACCCTTTGTCGCCAACGCATGGGAAGAAGCACTGCATCACACAAACCTGTTCTATAAATTCAGTGATGTCCCTTTCGGTATCTGCAATGGCTTCGACATGGGCATTAAAACAACACCATCCTCTACCTATACTCCACCTAATCATACATCAGCCCTAAAACAACCACAGGCTGTCATGTCGCATATTCAAAAAGAACTCTCTCTCAGTCGCTATACCGGTCCCTTTTCTCGCTCTAAATTAGAATCTTTAATAGGCTCATTTGAACATCTCCCCTTGGTGTCGTTCCGAAAGCTGGCACATCAGATGAATTTTGGTTGGTCCAAGATTTTTCTTTCCCCGAAACAACCCAGATCAGAGGTCTGTCAATTCCGAAATTGACATGGACGAATTCCGTTGTGACTGGGGTACCTTTAGCAATCGTATCAATTGTCAGAAATGCACCACCACTTTCCGAAGCAGCCACTCTTGACGTAGACTCAGCCTTCCGGCGCATTCCAATTCACCCATCACAACAATCTAGCTTTGTCATTGGTTGGCAAAACTTATATTACATTGACCATGCTGCTCCTTTTGGCGCTGCCAGCTCCGGCAGTGTATTTGGCCGCACAGCTGATGCACTCATGGCTATATTTCATTCCAAAGAAATAATAGCTCGAAACTGGGTTGATGATTTTGTCTTCTTTCGCTGTCCAACAAACAAAAACCCTCAATTCCATTACCAAAATCCTTTTTCTTATATTACACCCTTGACACTATTTACGCCATAACCACCCCTCTCGGTTGGCCCTGGAAACACTCCAAAACTCAACCCTTTTCTGAAATATTCAAATATCTTGGCTTTTTATGGAATCTCAAACACAAAACTGTGCAAATCCCAGACGACAAGAAAACTCGATACCTTGTGAAGTTGACCCCATGGGTCGAAGGCCAAAAGTTCACACTTCGAGAAACAGAATCCATATTTGGCACCCTCGTTCACTGCTCCTTAGCCGTTCCTGAAGGACGTTCTCGCTTACCAGCCTTATCTCGTTTTGTATCTTCCTTCTCGCGTTCAGAATCTCCCCTTCTCACGACGAACCCCAAACAAAAGCGTCCTAACAGACATCACATGGTGGCGTAAATGTCTAGAACAAAAATTCTGCAGTTCATCACTCGCCGCACCACCCATTCAAAGTCCTCTAGAATTTTGGGTTGATGCCTCAACCGATTGGGGTATTGGTGTCGTTTTTGATGGGGAATGGAATTCATGGAAACTAAAGAAGAACTGGAAATCCAACGGCAGAAACATTGGATGGGCAGAATTCGTTGCTATTGAAATTGGTCTTCTTCATGCCATTCATCTAGGACACTCAAATACTCATTTCCTTATTCGATCTGATAATCAAGGTGTCATTCAAGCTATCAAAGGTGGAAAATCACGAAGCCCAGAACAGAACAATGTATTACAACATATAACTTCACTATTAGCAACACATTCCTTATGGATCTCATCTCTATACGTACCTTCTGCAGATAATATTTCAGATGGACCATCACGAGGTATCCCATTAGACAATTTACCTTGCTCTAATTTAGTTTTTACTCTTCCTCCTACTCTAGAAACATTCATTGAATCCTCTTCCTTTATTAAATAGCTATTTTACCATCTACTCACACCACTAATTTAAAACAGTGCATTCTCTCCCACGGATCACTACACTAACAACCGTGAAATCACATGTTTGTTACATTATTCATGCGCTCACTCTCGTTTACCTCGATTGACTCCTTTAACCCACTAAATCCATTATCCCCACGTAAAGCAAAGTCTCTACATACACCTTACACAAACCTGCAACAGCAGAAGACACAAACAAAATCTGTGACCCTCTCGACAACCAGCAAACAAAATCAACCAAAATGCAAATGGCCATGCCATTCACACCCCCCTTTGCCCCACACCTTACACGAGCAACGACAACTCATCATTTCTCAAAGAAGGCAAGAGACTCACTTAAACGTGCACTATCAAACAGCTGGGCTCCTTCAACTCTTAGCAAATATTCCAATGCCATTGACCATTTCATAACCTTTTGCAATTTGGAAAAAGTACCAGAACACCTACGTTTTCCAACAGATGAATTTGTTTTATGTGCCTTCGCCGCCTCTGGAGTTGGCACATCCTCACATTCCACCATTTGCAACAAAATCTCAGCTGTCAAGGCCTGGCACCATACCCACGGCATCGAATGGAATGGTGGCTCTCGCCTTCGTTTAGTACTCAATGGTGTCAAAAACCTTACTCCCTTATCTTCCATACGCCCCACCACGCCCACCAATTAATGCTCGTATGCTTGCACAACTCATTAAAGGACTAGATCTCAATAATGCATTAGACTCAGCCATAGCAGCTTGTGCAGCTATCGCTTTCTGGGGGCAATGCCGCTTAGGAGAACTCCTAGCCTCATCCTCCTCCAGTGTCCTCTCTACAAATTCCATCCCTTCACAACGGTCCTTACGTCAGTCAAAACGCAACACACACTCCTATATCCTGGCTTTACCGCAAACCAAAACCAAAAAGCGAGGTGAAGACGTCATCCTAACACAACAAACCAATAACTCTGATCCTCTGCAACTGCTCCGAAACCACATGTTGATCAACAAACTACCTCAACGTCTACCACTTTTTGCATATACAACACCCTCCGGACCAAAAACACTCACCAAAACGTCATTTTATCACTTGTTGCAATGCCATCTGGAAAACTCATGGTTACCCAAGAACAACAGGTCACAGTTTCCGAATAGGAGGTACAACCGAGCTACTCCTCGCTGGTGTCCCACCTGATGTTGTCAAGACCTTGGGTCGCTGGTCTTCGGACTCTTTCCTTCGCTATTGGCGCTCTCCGGAAGACATAGCACCTCAATACACTCAGAATGTCCCCAATTCCTGAAAACAAAAACGATCCTTATCCATGTAGTGTCAACCGCTTTGGGGGTTAGCCGATGGCTTTGCTTTGGCTGGGCAGTTTTCCCTTCTCTCTGGGGTCACCCTTCAGCACTTCCATCGGCTTTCTACGCCCTGGAGATGAGGCGGCACCTCCACTGCCAACCTCTCCACCCCCACTATCTACCATACTTTACCTTTATAATCTACCAGGGCGCTGACGCACCTCCCTCGAGAAGGTTTTTGAAATGAATGCGCATGGGTGTCTTTCGCTGTTTCCATCGAGTTGAGTCAGAACAGCTCCAGATGCATATTTAGAGGTGTCGCATTCGATTTGAAATGGTTTGCTTGGGTCTGGCATTGAGAGAACCGGTTCTTCCGTGAATCGTCGTTTTAGTTTGTCGAACGCTCATTGCGCTGCGTCCATCCATTCAAATTTCTTGTCCTTCTTTAGAAGATCGTTCAGGGGTTGAGCTACTGTAGAGAACTTCCTTATGAATTTTCGGTAGAAGTTTCTGAATCCCAGGAATCCCCTGACTTGCTTGACCGTAGTAGGTGCAGGCCAGTCTCGGATTCCTTTAAGTTTCGATTGGTCCATGGAGATCTTTCCTTCTTCGATTATCATTCCCAAGTATTCAACTTTCCGTTGTCTGAAGACGCATTTTTCTGGCTTGAGGTACAGGTTGTTATCCTTTAGTCTTTGTAGGACAATCTGTTCGTACTTTGCCAAATCTTCTTGGTTTTCGGCAAAGATTAAGATGTCGTCCATGTAGATAATTACGAATCCTCCAGAGATTTCGCCTTCGAATAGCAAATCCATCATGGATTGAAAAGTGGCCGGGGAATTGCATAATCCGAAGAACATAACTGTGGGTTCAAAGAGTCCTCGATTCGTTTTGAAGGTGGCTCTCCGTTGATCTTCCTTTCGAATGCAAACATTGTTGTATCCTTGCCTGACGTCCAGTTTGGTAAAGAATTTCGCTCCTTTGAGTTTGTCCAGTAGATCGGGGGATCCGTTGTAAAGGGTAAGCATTCTTTACTGTCCATTCATTTAGATATCTATAGTCTTGACAGGGTCGCAGTTTTCCGTCCTTCTTGGCTACGAAGAAAAATGGCGAAGCGATGTCCGATTCTGATCTGACGATATATCCTTTGTCCAGCATTTCTTTAAGAAATTTGTCCTGTTCGATTTGTTCTTCCGGGGGTGAGACTGTAGACCTTGCATGGTTTCGGTTTGAATTCAGGTTTCAGTTCAATTTTGTGGTCCCAGGGTCTTGAGATGGGAAATCGATCTGCTGCCTTTTGTCGAAGAGTCCAAGGTAGTCGTGGAGGTCCGGGGGAATAAGTTCTTCCAGAGGTTTAGCGGGTGTCCTGTTTTCGTGTTCCATTGCCAGAGTTTGTGAAGCCGTAGTTTTCACATTGATCCATGCCTGGTCCATTTCTTCGAAATCTTTTGCTTCGATAAAATCTATTACCAAAGCGTTGAAGTCCCTCGAGTGGGGGCGTCCGTGGTGTCCATGATTGGTTCAGTTTCTTCCAGTTCTTCTTCCATAGTGGTAGCGTGGATGGATTTGGAGACTCTCCATTTGACTTTTCCAGTTTCCCAATCGATGTCAGGGTTTTGTTTTTGAAGCCAAGGTAATCCTAGAATAATCTTTTGTCGTCCTAGTCCAGAGACAAATAGAATTTCCTTGTTCGTCCTGTTCCCAATAGTAAGATTGAGTTCTACAAAGGTAGAGATTGTTCCTTTCTTGTTGAGAGTTCCGTCCACGTTGTACACCGTGAGGCTCCTCTTCAGGTTCTTCTGTTTGAGTCCTAGTTTCCTAGCGTAGTTTTGGTCGATGAATTTTCCACCAGCTCCAGAGTCAATTAGACCCAAGGTTTCGACGATTTGTGGCTTTCCGTTTTTTATGGCAGAGAATGAAATCGGTAAAAGCATAGATTTATTCTCGAGCGTAGCCATAAATACAGAATAGATGCCTAATCGTGGAGAGACCGACGTCGATTCGGTTCTCCATTTTAAAAATCCTCAGTGTTGCTTTCCTCCTCCTGGTTTCCCATCGCCAAACTTCGCCAGTTCTTCTCTCTCCTCCATGTTCAACTCCCGGATATGGGCATGAAGGTCCTTGGGTGTCCATTTCTTCTTTGGTAATTCCTTCGGTATGAAGGGGTTGTTCTTCTTCTTCTGAGGGCAATCTACTGCGAGATGTCCTGTTTGTTTGCATCTGAAACAAGCCCCCTTTTTCATAAGGCTCATTTGTTCCTCGGTGGTCATAACATCGGCGTCCATTGCAAGGGGTCCTTTCTTGGCGCTGGCTCTGGGAATGAATCGTGCGTTCGATTGAGATGGGCCTCTTATTGCCATTCGCGAGTCGATAGCTCCTATCGAAAGACATGGCCTTGTCGTATCATTCTTCCCGATCTTTGTGGGCTTCTTCTTGGACATGATGATCTTCTGTACTAGCATTGGGTTTAGCGCCATCTTGAACATTTCGATCAAGAGTTTGTTTGCAGTGTCGGAGTCGTTAGACATCCCCACCTCCCCAACCAGTAGTTTGAACTTGGTTACCAGTTGTTCGGCGGTCAAGTTCTTTTGTCGAAGCATTTTTAATTTGTCCAATGCATCGATGTCTTCTTCTTCAGGCTTGAATGCCTTTTGGAATTCATCGATAAATTCCTTGTATGTCGGTAAGTTGATATCCCCCGTGTCGAGGTTCAGCTTGTTCCGGACGAATTGTTGTTTCCAAACAACCGTGTTCCCTTCTTGCATGAAAGAGAGCATGAACGCAATTCGCTTTGGTTCGGTGTCGTGAGACGTCCTTGTTGATCCCCATATAGAGGATACATTCTTGAAGGAATTTCTTGCTTTTAAACTGTTCGCCATTGAAGGGGGCGTAGGTTTGTTAAGAGAGAGTTCCCTTGTCTTCGGGGTGTCGATTGCCATTTGGTCAACCATTTGTGTTTTGTTTGGTTCAGAGTTTTCAGAGGGTTCAGAGGTGTCGGTGAAGTATTCTTCTCCTGACGATAGTCCTGGAGTTCGGGTAGTGGGTTGAACATCTGATGTAGGCGTTCGTTCACCACTGTCATCGGTGTCGTAGTTTGCGGAGAAGGTTCCGCCCTCGAGATGTTGTGGTGTCTGGTTCAAGCTCCCGATACTGCTTGTGGACGAAGCAGTATGGTAGAGTGAGAAGCTAGTTCTTTTGTTATGATTTCAAGTTAGAGTCACGCGGTGTCGTAATCTAACCACCAATTGTTGTACAAGAACAAGTTCAAGTTCGAGTTGAGCAGGTTAAGCAGGTTGGATTCTCAAGAACTAGCTAAAGAATACAGTAGATACTTCCTCGTATAAATACTATGAATTGTACAGCTAGTTGAAACAAGATCGAATGTTCATCAGCAGATGTATATAAGAATAAGAGAAACAGATTGAGTTGAAATGAGTTTGAATGTTCATCAGCAGATGTATATAAGAATAAGAGAAACAGATCAAACGTTCATCAAAAGATGTATCATGAAAGATGGAAGTGAAAGTAAAGTTCATCAGAGCGTACAATGATGTATCAATGATGTGAAAGATGACAACGAAAAGGAAAAGAAAAGAAAAGAAAAGAAAAAGAAAAAAAGACCTGTCGTAACAAATATACAAAAGAATTTGTGTTAATAGGTGCAAAAATCAATGTGAAAAGTAAGAATTACCGTTGAAGTGTAACACCAGCTAGTTGTGTCACAGTAGCCGGTGGATGCCTGTATATTTATACTTGTGGTGAGGGCCGAGGCTTTGCCCGGCATTAACGAAGTTCTTTTATTTTTTTACACCTGAATTTGCAATAAAATATATATCATAATAATTGTTATTATATTATTAACAATCATGATTCATGATAATTTAATCACATGTCAGCCAGTTACTGGTTACTTGCAGTAAATTCATGTGACATTAGCAAGATCAAGGGATTCATGTGAATTGTTGAATCTGTTAGCCTTAGAATCAAACAAGACATCAAATTTATCTAAAGAGAACAAGTCAGGTGATCAACTGAGTAGTTGAACAAGCATGTTGGGATGTTCAATATTCAGGTGTCCCATGAAGTGGTAAAATTAGGGCCCTAAAACATTTTAAATATAATTTAGTTTTGAATTTTGCAAAGTACTTTAAATACTGAGAAGACCTGAATACCTCTTAAAAGTTCAAATATGAGCCAATCTGCAGAGGCTCTTTGTATGAAATATGATATTTTAAATGGAAAGTTCCTCTTTAGAACCATAAGTATTTCTAATCCTGGACATTCTTTAAAAGCTTTTAATATTTTAAATGCAAAGCTCCTTTATTGGATGACTTGTAGTTTAAATCTTGAGTAACATACAGGATCAATTTATATTTTAAATACAAAGTTGTCTTTTACCAAACTCCCTGACAGAGGCAGCGTGTGATCGTGCTTAGAGATCGCCAACGGGGCCCATAACCTGTTGAGAACTTAATAACAAAGTTAGACACTCAGCAGAAGAAATAAAGCAGCTATTGTATTTGTCTACCTTAATAACAAAGTTAGACACTGTTCAGAGTAAAAGTAAGTATCTGAGTAAGGCAGAATGAAACAATAAGTACCTCAGCAGAAGAAATAAAGCAGCTGAGGTACGGAAAGCAAAAAGAGCGACTATAAGTGAGAACGAAGCGTGATGCGTAGGATGAGCTACATAAGAAGGAGAAGCGATACGTTGAACTAATGAAGGATTGGCGAGTACGAATGGGAGGAAGGTGGTGATGAGAAGCGAGAGCAATGATTAAGGCATAAACAAAGGAGGCAAGACAGTGACGAAATTGAGAATGGTGACTATTACTAAGCTGATGTACGAGCCGACCATGAAATAAAGCAGCTGAGGTACGGAAAGCAAAGAGCGACTATAAGTGAGAACGAAGCGTGATGCGTAGGATGAACTACATAAGAAGGAGAAGCGATACGTTGAACTAATGAAGGATTGGCGAGTACGAATGGGAGGAAGGTGGTGATGAGAAGCGAGAGCAATGATTAAGGCATAAACAAAGGAGGCAAGACAGTGACGAAATTGAGAATGGTGACTATTACTAAGCTGATGTACGAGCCGACCATCAACACACCCCTCAACGTATTGCGAAGCCCAGGCGTTCCACGGCTTCCAGGAATTTCAAGCGATGAAGAGGTTTAGTGAGAATGTCAGCGGGATTTGTGAGACCAGAGGTGTGAAACGATTTGAAATGTTTGGGATTCTATGTGTGAACGAATGAAGTGATAACGGATATCGATATGTTTTGCTTTGCTGTGAGATGAATCATTTGCGGACAAAGAACGAAGCGCCTTCGTTGTCAGTGGCGATGACAAGAGGACATGGACAAGGGAGCTGAAGATAGGCCAGAGAAGCACACAGCCAAAGGCCTTCTTGAAGTGTCGCGGGTGAGAGCGACATATTCCGATTCAGTAGAGCTAGTCGCAATGCAGGTTTGTGTTTTGGAAGACCAGCTGATGGGACCACCAGCCATGGTCCACAGAAAACCAGACGTCGAAGCGCTGGGTGACCTTATCGCCAGCCCAGTCAGCGTCGGAATAGCCATACAGCGGGACGTTGGAGGAACCACCACCATAGTGAAGACGAAGGGAACATGTTCCGCTGAGATAACGTAGGACACGTTTTCCTGCAGCAAAGTGACATGGAGACGGTTTAGAGCAGTGTTGCGACAAGAGAAGTACCGCGACAGAGATGTCAGGACAAGAATGACGTTGAATAAATAGAAGGGATCCGATTAGACGTTGAAAAGCGGTGACGAGGTTAGGGATGATGGGATGAACGTCGGTATCGCGACCGAAAGGATGAGCGGCATCGAAAGGAGTGGAGACAGGATTGCAGCTCGTCAAGCCATATTCCTCAAGTAATGCGTCAATATAAGGCTCCTGATGAATCCAGAGCTCACGCGTTTGAAATCCCTTTCAAACTGCACACCCAGAAACTCCTTCACAGGCCCAAGATCCTTGATTCCGAAAGCCTTTCCAATTTCCTGCTTAATGAAGCGAAGAAATTCGGATGAGTTTGACCCCCAAGCCCATCATCCACATGCATCCCTAGCAAACAATGTACGTTCTCTTCCCCCCACCGGACGCTTGAATATGAACACGGCGTGATCGAACTCTGAGCGAGAGAAACCGAGCTTCTCGAGGACAGAGCGAAGCAGCTTGTACCACACACGGCTGGCTTGTTTCAGGCCGTACAAAGACTTCAGCAACCGCCACACACCCTTGATTGGCGACGTGTAACCAGGTGGGCATCGCATGTAGATCGTTTCGGACAGGTCACCCCAGAGAAAAGCACGAGTGGCATCGAAGCATTCGAGATGCCAACCATGAACCGCAGAGTAAACGGCGATGAAGCGAATGCTGACCAACTTGGCGACCGGAGCGAATGTGGCATTGTAGTCAACAAAAGGAACCTGTGAAAACCCTTGTGCGACCAGGTGAGCCTTGTAGATTGGAGGACCGCCACTCTCCAACACCTTGAACTCGAAAACATAACGACAACCAATCACCCTCATACCATCCAGCAACAAGTCGTCCATGTACACCCCCATACTCCTCAACATCTCCAGTTCCTTCACCACAACCTTTCTCCATTCATCAGCATCAGGACGCGCCATCGCTTCAGCGTAGTTTGCAGGCGGAATTGACATATCGTACCCAGGGGACGAAGGTAATCGGTGAATATCACTGCGGACTGACAACAATGTTGATTCCCACAGGGCGTCGCTATCTCGAGCAAGATAGTCTTCAACATCCAGAGAGACTGTGAGATAAGAGGAGGGAAACTTCGGATGGTAGGCGATCGTCGAAAGCACCTGTGCAACACATGCTTGCGAAAGGATTGTCGTCATCGTCCAGGCGATCTGGAACAGCAGGAACAGCAGAGACGGCTGAACCAGTTGAGGAAGCGACCGATGCTTCATGAGCCTCTCTACTGACGCTGGAGTTTTTCACGGTGTAGCACGGATGCCTCCACCAGACGAAGCGTGAAAAGACCCCTTCTCAGTGGGACGACGCTCCCTAGAGGACGAACGAGGAGGGAGGATACGGACAGGAGCAGGAGTAGTTGGAAGGGGGCGAGGGAAGAGGGAGAAAACGCGAACAGGAGTGGAAGGCTCTACTAAAATAGGGAAGGGAGGAGGAAGGTAGGAGTTAACATCAGAATTAAGCTCGGGCGAATCAAGGTCGCCGTCAGACACAAGGGGAGGAGGCGAATTAAGAGGAGGAGGCGAACTGGGAAGAGAGACTACTTCGGTCACAAGAGGAGCAGATGAATTGGAAATGGAGTCTACTTGACAAGAAGTGTGAATATTTGAAGAAGGTGCAACAACAAGAGGAGTGGAAGGTGCAGAATCAGCACAAGAAGAACAAGTTACAGAAGAAGAAGGCCCAACGGGCAGCAAGAAAGGAAGTGTAGAATAATCTATAGGATCAACAGAAGGGGAATGAAGTGCTCGATACGAAATGTTTTCATCAAAAATAACATTAGAGGAGTTAAAGAAATGAAGAGACTTAATGTCGCTGCACACGATAACCGCGACCACCTGGCGGGTAGCCCATGAAAAGACATTCCGCCGATTTTGCACCCAACTTGGTTTGCTATTCTTCTGGGACATGGACAAAGCATCGCGAACCCCAGATGTGCAGATGAGACAGATTAGGAGGACGACCGTACATTGCTTCGAACGGAGTGATACCGTCGGCGTTAAGGGTGGTGACGTTGAGAAGGTAGGCCGCAGTTAATGCAGCCTCGCCCCAGTACATCAAGGGAAGTTGAGCCGTAGTTAACATTGCGAGGATACGACCTTGCACGGTTCGCATGAAACGTTCGATTTCGCCGTTCATCCAGTGCTCGCATCTTGGTGTTACTTCCATCTCGATACCGTGATCATTGAGGTATTGCGTGAAAGCTCCCTTCCACTCGGTACCGCCCGTCACATCAGAAACGTTTGACTTTGAACCCAGTTCTCTTCTCCCAACGTTCCTTGACGGTAATGAAAGCCTCCAGCATGGTATCGGGAACCTTGTCAGCAATAAGCTGCAGGTTACTGACCTTCATACCGGTGCATCGGAACGCAACAAAGTACTTCTTCCTGTGTGGTGTTTCTACAGGAAAAGGTCCACACGTATCACCCAACAGTAACTCCAATGGCGAATACGTACGCTGACCGACAGATTTTGACGGGTGCGAGCGTAGCGACATGTTTAGCGATGATACATGGTTCGCATTTGATGGGCTCGACGTCTTTGATTTGGGATTTGAGAAGGGACTTGACTAACGTTCTAGTTGCACTTTCACCAGGATGACCGAGACGAAGATGATGGAGGTACATTGATTCAGGTACTTTGACGAACATGACACGTTCATCCGAAGGAGGCCCAGGAATGAATTCAGCGTCGAGGCTGAATAGTCGATTAATCATACGTCCAGATGCAAAGGTGATGCCGTTCTTGGACAAGCGGACGCCTTCATTCGGAATAAAGTTGCAACCGATGCCTGCACTGTTGAGACGTCCTACCGATAGCAAATTAACCGCAGCACCTGGAGCATGAAGGCAGTTGTTGAGCTTAAGCCGGATGCTTCTGCCCTCGTAGGACACGTTGACATAGCATGTACCACCCCTTGAGTTCAGAGAGTCCCAAGATTTGCAGTGGTAACATTCCTGGCGTCGGCCTCGCTGTAAGAGTGGAACATTTCGCGTGATTTGATGAGGTGCGAAGTTGCTCCAGAATCGAGAAGCGTGGCGTTTGCAGGAATAGATGTGAGTGCGAGTGTGGATAAGTTATCGTCAACGGATTCAATCATTGCACATGAAATTTCTCCCTCGTCCAGGAAGTCTACGGACGCTGCAGCGATTGAGGCCATCTCCTTCCCATCCTTCTTTACAGTAGCGGCGGCAGCAGCAGCAGCAGCAGCAGCAGCCTTGTCTCTTGGACCCTGGCCTGCCATGCCTCCACCTGGATTGAAGCAGTGATCGCGATTATGCGATCAACCTCTGCAGTTTGTGCAGCGAACGCAGTACTTTACCATCCCCACACAGTCCATATGGACTCCAGTGGACTCCACTGGACTCCACTGGACTCCACTGGACTCCACTGGACTTGCCTATATACTGAGTGTAAAAGGTAAACAGAGTCCAGTGGACTCCAGTGGATTCCACTGCACTTTAGTAGATCTTATACTATACATTGAATATGGACTAAAATAACTGTAGTCCACTGTAGTCCACTGGAGTCCACTGGAGTCCACTGGACTTGACACAGTAAATAAATTCAATCTTAACATAAATTCAGATTAGTGGAATAAAGTATATTAATAACTATTTAATACATTACTACATATCTACATGCGAGGGCCAAGACAAAAGGAAGAAAAAAGATAATAAAATAAAAAAATAAAAAAGGGGAGCAGGAGCAGTACTTTACCATCGTACGTGTCGTCCGTCGGGTCGTCCGTCGGGTCATCGGTACCGCGTCCGTATCCATCGCTATCGCAGCCGCTGTACCCATCCTTGTCGCTGTTGCAGCCGCCATCCAGCGTCCTCGTCCTCGTCCTCGTCCCTGCCGTCCGCGTCGGTCCTCGTCCCTGTCGCAGCCGCCCGTCCGGCGTCCGCATCCTCGTCCCTCGTCCCTGCCGTCCCGTCCCTGTCGTCCCCGTCCCTGTCGTCCCGTCCGTCCGCGTCCGGCGTCGTCGTCGTCGTCCCTGTCGTCCCCGTCCGTCCCTCGTCCCTGTCGCGTCAGCGTCCTACGTCCCTGTCGCGTCAGCGTCCGTCCCTCGTCCCTGTCGCGTCCACGTCCGTGTCGTCGTTCCTGCCGTCCGCGTCGGTCCTCGTCCCTGCCATCCGCGTCGGTCCTCGTCCCTGCCAGCGTCGGTCCTCGTCCCTGTCGCAGCCGCCGTCCCCGTCCGGCGTCGTCGTCCCTGTCGTCCCGTCCCTGTCGCATCCGCATCGTCGTCCCTGTCGCGTCCACGTCCGGCGTCGTCGTCCCCGCCGTCCACGTCGTCGTCCCTGCCGTCCACGTCGTCGTCCCTGCCGTCCACGTCGTCGTCCCCGCCGTCCACGTCGTCGTCCCCGCCGTCCGGCGTCTTCGTCCCTCGCCGTCCGGCGTTGTCGTCCCCCGCCGTCCAGCGTTGTCGTCCCTGCCGTCCGCGTTGTCGTCCCCGCCGTCCGCATTGTCGTCCCTGCCGTCCACGTTGTCGTCCCTGCCGTCCGGCGTCCGTCGCCGTCCCTGTCGCAGCCGCCGTCCGCGTCCGGCGTTGTCGTCCCTGTCGTCCGGCGTTGTCGTCCCTGTCGTCCGCGTCGTCTTCCCTGTCGTCCCCGTCCGTCGTCGTCCCTGTCGCGTCCACGTCCACGTCGTTGTCGTTGTCGCTGTCGCGTCCCTCGTCCCTGTCGCGTCCACGTCCGGCGTCATCGTCCTCGTCCCTCGTCCCTGCCGTCCGGCGTCCGTCGTCGTCCCTGTCGCAGCCGCCGTCCGGCGTCTGCGTCCTGCGTCCTCGTCCTCGTCCTCGGTCGTCAACCTCTGTCGCGTCGGGTTGGCTGTCGCCTGGCTCCGACCGGCGAGGGTGGTGGTAGTGGTAGTCGGAAGAAAGGTTGGGGTCGTCCATTTGATGGTTGTCGTGCCGATCGGCCGATGCCGGGCATGTGTGAGCGTCACATGTTCTTGTGAAATTTGACCCCGCGGACTGAACAAAATACAAAATTGTATCCATAGGGAGGCATTGCTCCCTAGTGTATTTAACTATTGTTTCATTTAACTGTCATTTCATAGAGTTTATTTCCATTGATTTTAGTCTTTTATTTTTTGCAATTAATATTAATAACTAATGATCATACTTTGGATATTGTGTTAATTATTGCATCCAGTGGACTCCACTGGACTGTGCTAATAAATATATTATTTGTTGTTGTTCAGTGAATATTTAAGCCCCAGTCCAGTGGACTCCAGTGGACTCCAGTGGACTCCAGTGGACTCCAGTGGACTCCAGTGGACTTGACTGGACTCATAATCCACTGGACTGAGACTGGACTGAAAATTTGGCCGGAGTCCAGTGCAAGTCCAGTGGACTCCAGTGGACTGCAGTCCAGTTCCAGTCCAGTGGACTGGACAATCTGTCAGCCAGTTTGGCTGGACAGAGAGTCCAGTGGAGTCCACTGGAGTCCACTGGAGTCCACTGGAGTCCATATGGATTGTGTGGGGAAAGGAAAGACCTCCAGCGAACGCCGTTGGGATTGTTCAGATGCTTAGCGATTGGACGGTTGTCGGAATCTTTGGCAAGATTTGAGTACTCTGAACCGGGACCGTTTAGCTTGGAAGGGGATTCAGCCTCAATGCGATGACACTCGATCAGAAGACGAGATACGATACGATCGAGAAGTGTGTCGGGGGCTGCAGCGTCCTTCCCGTCGTCACTCGCCGCTTTCTCCCTGTCCATGTGGTCTTGATATAGCTGAACCATCAATTGTTTGAAGTTTGTCCAAGATTGGGAGGAAGGGAGGCCACGTAGAATGTGATGAACGACGTCGGACTCGGGATAGGGTACGGACATCGCTAAAAGGCGCTCGCGACCTGTACGAAATTCGGCAATATAGTTGTCGAAGTCTTTATGATCCTTAAGCTTTAGGGTAGATAGACGTTCCTTGATCTCGAATTGTGCGTTAATGTTGATACAGCGCGTATTTGGCGGAGATTCGTTGCCACAAAGTCCGAGCTGAGACGCCGTCTGCCACCTGCAGGTTATCGAAAACCAGTTGCAACACTTGTCGCAGCATGATTCCTTGTGCTTTGGAATCTTCCTGCCACCACTTGTGAAAATTCGCGACATATTCAGCGTTTGAGACGGCGCTTGGAGCTTTCGGTTCCGGAGAGATGGGATATAGATCCCATGCATTCTCAGTCCCCTCAATGTGACCCCAGTAGCCTTCATCCTTCAAGACCTGGGAGATGTGTCGCTTCCATCCTGGGTAAGACGCAGCATTCTCGAGTAACGGGACGTGTTCGAGCTTAATCGTTGACATGACAATCAAGGGTATGGTGATGTACGATCACGGACAGAGTAGGTAGCAAGAGTTGCCAACGTTGGACGGGGTACGAGATATGAGCTGGCTAGGGTGTGTAACTCCTGACAGAGGCAACGTGTGATCGTGCTTAGAGATCGCCAACGGGGCCCATAACCTGTTGAGAACTTAATAACAAAGTTAGACACTCAGCAGAAGAAATAAAGCAGCTATTGTATTTGTCTACCTTAATAACAAAGTTAGACACTGTTCAGAGTAAAAGTAAGTATCTGAGTAAGGCAGAATGAAACAATAAGTACCTCAGCAGAAGAAATAAAGCAGCTGAGGTACGGAAAGCAAAAGAGCGACTATAAGTGAGAACGGCGTGATGCGTAGGATGAGCTACATAAGAAGGAGAAGCGATACGTTGAACTAATGAAGGATTGGCGAGTACGAATGGGAGGAAGGTGGTGATGAGAAGCGAGAGCAATGATTAAGGCATAAACAAAGGAGGCAAGACAGTGACGAAATTGAGAATGGTGACTATTACTAAGCTGATGTACAAGCCGACCATCAACAATATCAAATGCATGATGATCTACAAAGTCCTTTTATACTTCAATACAAAGAACCTCTAAATTTGTACATTGAAGGTTGACTTGTAGTTGATCTACAAAGTTCCCATGAATTCTGTGCCCACTCATCAGATAATATATGCCCACTCATTGCCCACCTATCAATTCATCACCTGTCTACTGGGCAGCTATGTGGGTGATAAGTGGGCATATATTACCCAATGTGTTACGACAAGTCTTTTTCTTTTTCTTTTCTCTTTTCTTTTCTTTTCTTTTCCTTTTCTTTGTCATCCTTCACATCATTGATACATCATTCGTACGCTCTGATGAACTTTTCTTTCACTTCCATCTTTTATGATACATCTTTTGATGAATGTTCGATCTGTTTCTCTTATTCTTATATACATCTGCTGATGAACATTCAAACTTGTTTCAACTTGATCTGTTTCTCTTATTTTTATATACATCTGCTGATGAACATTCGATCTCGTTTCAACTAGCTGTACAGTTCATAGTATTTATACGAGGGAGCATCTACTGTATTCTTTAGCTAGTTCTTGAGAATCTACTCTGCTTTACTTGCTCAAACCTGAACTTGAACTTGTTCTTGTACAACGATTGGTGGTTAGATTACGCACACTGCGTGACTCTGACTTGAAATCGTAACACAATGAGTGGGTGCAGAATTCATGGGAACTTTGTAGATCAATTACAAGTCAACCTTCAATGTACAAATTTAGAGGTTCTTTGTATTTGAAGTATAAAAGGACTTTGTAGATCATCATGCATTTGATATAATTAGCATGGTAAAAGACAACTTTGTATTTAAAATATAAATTGATCCTGTATGTTACTCAAGATTTAAACTACAAGTCATCCAATAAAGGAGCTTTGCATTTAAAATATTAAAAGCTTTTAAAGAATGTCCAGAATTAGAAATACTTATGGTTCTAAAGAGGAACTTTCCATTTAAAATATCATATTTCATACAAAGAGCCTCTGCAGATTGGCTCATATTTGAACTTTTAAGAGGTATTCAGGTCTTCTCAGTATTTAAAGTACTTTGCAAAATTCAAAACTAAATTATATTTAAAATGTTTTAGGGCCCTAATTTTACCACTTCATGGGACAACTGAATGTTGAACATCCAGACATGAAGGGATAGTCATAGGTGCATCTGAAAATCACAATTACTTTGGTGGGATATATTTTATGGATCTTACATTATTACTAAAGGTAAAAATTAATAAGTGAAAAGTAATTTTAAGAGGAATTAACAAAAACAATGTAAATAATTGGTATGCATAAGAGAGAAAGAGTCAAACTCCAAATCACAGAGAGAAAAGGATTTGAAGCACACATAAAGTTTATCAGATGGGCATGCAAAAACTGTTGTGAATAATGAGGATCAAATTCTTTAGTAAGCTTAGTTTTTCTTCTTCTTCCTCAACTGATATATTCTTGTTCTAATACTGCTTCAAATTCAAACAAATCTATATGTTTAATGTCTTCTACTGAGCAAGAGAATACTCAGACTAAAGATAAGAGTTTCATTATGCAATAATTAGATTCTATTGAATAATAACTCATATTTTGCAGCATTGGCTGCTTTGTTGTCTCAATACACAGAGAATGTCAAACCACTTGGAACTTTGGCAGGTCAGTCAGGTTCTCTTAATGTATTCCCATCATAGTCACAGACAGCTGATGCACCCTCACACACCACAAACTCTGCTGACACCATCACCATCTCTCATCTTCCTGTGATTGTAGTCTCCATTGCCACAGCAGCTGTCAACTTACAAAAGTATCAGGCAGATTATTGATTGTATTTGTCATTGGTAGGGAACTACACAGGTTACCCATAGATTCTCATGGGTTTTTATGTAATTAGCTTGTAGAGACAAATTTTACCTTTTTTTGCAAATTTTTTGTGCAAATCGGTGCGGAATTGAGTGAGCTACACTCCTACCAAGTTTGGAGCCAAAAACAATGCAAACTGATGCATGACATCACGATTTCTGGGCTGCAATCACCTAATTTGGCATACCCGCCATCAATGTTGAGCTCATTGCATGACCAGCACTGGACCTAAGTGCCCCAAACTTGCAGAGGGCATAGATTGGTGAGTTTTTAACCGATTTGCATGAATAAATTGTAAAAATTGGATAAAATTTGTGTTTATTTGGTTAACATTAAAAACCTGTCATTTATTTGCGCATAACCCATGCAGTTTTCTAACTACTAAACTACAGTAAAGCTGAAAAGCTAAGCATATACACTATGTAAGACTACATACCAACACAATTAACAACAAATGAAAAGAAAGATCATGCAGAAAAACATATAAACATACCCCAAGGACAATGGGGAGGCAGCAATGATATGGAAAGGAAAAAAGAAGGAAAGAAAGGGATATTCCCACAGGCATTGCTATAGCCCCATGCCGCAAAAGAAACACGGAAGTAACTGAGCGAATAAGGTGCGAATAACACGTGCAAAGTATAACCAAAAGGGTGAGCCTATAATTATGATGACATGTTTTAAATTACAAATTCACGTGGTTACGTTACGATGTCACATCACGTTGTCGAAGATCACGTTGGCGATCACAGGAGTTGTGACGCCGTTGAATCCTGGTTAAAGAACGAGTCTTTACTTACGTAAAGAACTCGTAATTTAGCGTTGAAAGTGCCTGAAAGTGCCTATACGTACGTATGCGTAGCACAAAACGAATTCCAATGAATTTGAAGCAGGTGCCATTAGCCCAACGTCAAAGTAAGTAGACGTTCAACTAACTCCATACAAATTATATATACACAGATCCAAGAAAAATTGGCAACAAAAGAACGATTAGTATCGCTACAGCTACAGTAAGGGACGTCGGTCGCGTCGAAGTTGGCGTCAATACACTGTCACCATTAGTGATGCCAACGACTTAGTTTCACGCGATGCGACACGAGTCGCGACAGTGATAGGGCGTGCACCATGAAAAGTGAGCTCCTCCGTCCCCCTCCTCGTACCTCGCACACCTCACACACCGCAGCCCAACTCATATCTCACCATGAACACTAGACGACACGACCTCGCCTAAATCCAGCACCCTGCCTCTCCTCTGCGCCCCTGCCCCCGCCCCTGCCCCCGCTCCCGATCTTGCCCTGGCATTCGCCTGCAACCCTCCCTTCGGGTGCGCGTTCGCGGTCGAAGAAGAGAAGGAAGAGGCCGGACGCGTCGGACTCCGCGACACGAGCCGCACCTCGACTTTCATGTTCTTGTTCTTATTCGTTCCCTTCCCCGCACTTGCACCTGCGCCTGCGCTCGTACTTGTGCCGGTCCCGAAGTCCGAACGCGTGCGCGTGCGCGGGCGGGGTTCGCGCGCCGGTTCTTCCTTTTCCTCAGCCTCTTCTTCTTCTTCTTCCTCTTCCTCCTCCTGGCGCAGCTCGACGAACCTCGCTTCCTTTCCTGCCACTCTAGGCTTGGGCTCCGGCTTGGGCTCGGGCTCTAATTCCGCACCCACACCAGAACCGGGATTGGTGTCGGTGTCGGTGTCCACCGTCGCTTTTGACTTGTATTTCGGATTCGACCGGGGATTGGTTCTGGGCTTGGGCTTGGGCTTGCTCCTAGCGTTCACCTTCGCGTTTGCGTTCGCATTCGGGTTGGCTCTGGCTTTAGATGACGGTGATGGTGATGGTGACGCGACGACGACGATGGTGCTCCCTCTTCGCCCATGGCGACGTCTTCTGCATCTTCTACATGCGGCTTCGATTTCGGTTTTGATTTGGATTTGGGTTTAGGTTTAGGTGTGGACTTTGGTGCAGATTGGGACTGGGATTCGGGGGGCGAGATAGGCGCATTTGGGTTTGCTTCTCTGCTCATAGCCGTATCTGGGTGCGTATTCGCGTCGCCATCTACGTCCATATCCACGTCGTCACCCTCGTCCTCGACAACAGCAGATTTCACCCGCTTCGCAGGCGGCCGCGCAGTGGCAGTCGCTTTGGCTTTCCCCTTCCCCTTCCCCTTCGTCCCAGCCTCTTCGAGTTCCTGAGCCTGCTCGAGATCAAGATCATAGCTGACGGCCGTGCTGATAACGCGCTTGCGCTTCCTCTTCTGCACCGCGCTCGCGCTCTCATTCTCATTAACGCCAACGGCGGCACTAGCACTAGACTCCGCAGACGCATTCGTCGCACTCGATACCGGCGGCCTCGCACTCGCACCCGCACCCCCTCCCGCGTCCGAAGATCTCCATGTGCAGCGACGAGGTCCCCGCAGACGGCCTCTTCGCGTGCTGTCGTCTTCGCTCCCGATCCCGATCCCTATTTCGCCGGGGGCTGCGGCTGCGGCTCCGACTACTGCGAAGGCGGGCGGAGGACGGCGGTTCGTGGCACCGCAGAGACGCGCATGTGGGGAGCTTGTCGTCCGTCGGCGTCGAGTCGGCGCGGAATCGCGCGCGTTTGGCGTCGGTCTGTGAGTGAATGGGGGTGGATGGGGTTAATTAAAAATAGATTTTTACGTAAACGGTGATTTAATGAATGAATGGTGAAAGGGCGAAAGGGGGACATTGTTTACTTGTTTAGACAATGGACAATGGAGCAAAGGAGGGGTGAATGCAAATGTAAGTGGGACGACGTACAGTGTGCGGACCCTCGTAGCACCACCCGTCGGGCGGGCCCATGTCGCCATCGCCCTCGACGGTCCTGTTGCAGCACGTATACAGCGTCTCGTACTCGCTCGTCGTGCCCGCGCTCTTGCTCGACCCGGCGAACCGCACGCGCTCGACGATGGCGCTGTCGTCGTCGTGCTGCACGCGGCACGCGGAGTCGGTGTTCTCCAGCGCGAAGTACGCCGTGTGGCAGCGCACGCAGTGCAGTCTCGGCGGCGGGCGCAGGGAGGCGAAGAATGACGTTAGATGGGTGAGCGTTTCTGGCCGTGGAGGGGAGGCGGCGGCAGCGGCAGAGGCAGCGGCGGAGGCAGAGGCGAAGGAGGAGAGGGACGCGGGGTTGTTCGGGTTGGGGAGCTTGTAGGGGAAGAGGGCACGGATGTGGATGGGAAGGGGAAGGGTGCAGGCGGGGGCGGGCAGAGGTGCGCGAGGGTGTATGCGTGGAGTGTTTGCGGCGGGACGGCGGCGATGAGTGCGTATAGCGCTGAGGGGTCGGTTACCTCGTGCTCTTGCTCTTCCTCCTCCTCTTCTTCTTGCTCGTGCTCTTCGATGTGAGCTCGAGGGGAGGGCGTATCTGTGGGGCCTGGAGGAGGAGGAGAGAAGACACCGATATCGATATCAAGTGAGGGAGAGGGTGTGTGTAGCTGCTGCTGCTGTGCAGGCGGCTTGCGAGAAAAGAAAGAAAACATGGTGGTAGTGATGAAGAGATTGTGGATAGGGCAGGCAGTCAGGGAGTGCTTATGTATGTGATGTATGTGTGGATAAAAGCGAAAATGCTCTCCCCTCGAGGCGGCCGTCCTTTTATTCTCACGCTTTGAGATCCCTCTCTTTTCGCGTACATGGTCATGTGATCTACATTCTTTTGATCCACGACTTGATTCATCCTGATTCTCGAGTTTCAGGGTATCGAGGACAGCACGAGGAGTGGGTATGCATCGGTATGCGCAGTCAACTTGTGAATGCGCCTGTCTGCATGCGTGCGCGTGCACGACTCGAGGGAAACGCGTGAGATGCGAGGACGAGTAGATTAGATCAAAAAACCACCGCGTCATACCACGGCGATATCCGAAAAGACTCCTCTTTGTTCTTTGACTTCATCGATCGCGATATGCAGGGCGTCGACTAACCACTAACTTATTCGTATACCATGGATGCCAACGCCACTGTCATCATCACCGAACACGAACCATCTCCTTCCCCAACACCCCCAACCCAATCCCAACCACAACCACAAACCGAATCCCAAACCCCTCCCAGCCCCAACCGCCACTCGCCCGCTTCCCGCCCTTCCCGACCCTTCCCGCCACCGCCCCGCCGCTCATCCCCTTCTCCAAATTCAAAGAACACGGCATCCAGATCTTCGCAGACCCCGCGACCGGCATCGAGCTCGACGGCCTCGGCATCCCCACCGTCCGCCTGCGCGTGCCGCACGACACCGATGTGCGCAAGTCGACTGCTAAGAAGGTGAAGCGTGATGAGGGTGCAGGAAACGACGGGGACGAAGACGAAGAGGGAGAGGAGGAGGAATTGGCGCCCAAGAAGAAGAAAAAGAAGAAGAGAAAGAAATTCCCCGCCTCCATCCAAGATCCCGACTCCCAAGACCCCACCTCGACCTCGACCTCTCAGACGCCAGCCTCTATCCACAATCACAACCGCAAAAACACCGCGATCCCCATCGACCTATCCACGATCTCGGACCCCGTCGAGCGCGCGCAGGAGCAGAAGCGCCAGCGGCTGTTGCTCTTCGCGAAGCAGGAGTGGTGGGAGCAGTGGGCGGCCGGCGAGGATCTCAGGAAGGGAAGGCCGGTTTATGATTCGTGCGTTCGCGTTCTTTTTTGCCTTTCAATTGCTTCTTCTGCTTCTGCTTTTGTTAAAATTGTTTTTAATCCGAATGCGTTGACTATTCAGATCGCTCCCGCCAACGGACAGAATCCACATGGCAGCCACCGACTTCCGCACGGGGCGCATCTGGCCCCCGCGTCCACCCAGCTCCGCTACCTCTGGGATCAGGTGCGCCTCCGCCTCCGTCTTCTTCTTGCATTGCACCAGAACTAATATAACATTGCCCACCAGTTCCGGCTATACACCGGCCTGCTAGGCTCGACGCCCGTCTGGAAACGCACCGACCTCGAACCCAAAACGCCCATTAACAACGCGCACAAAGACGATAACGATAACAACAGCGAGGAATCAGACGACGAAGAGTCGTTCGCGCGTCAAACCTGGTCCACACCCACCCAGCCCGAGCGCAAGCCCAAGTCCAGCGCGAAACCCAAGCCGCGACGCGGGTCTGATTCCGACTTCGACTCCGACTCTGCGGAAAAGGAACACGAACGTGGACCGGAAGAAGAAGAGCCCCCGCCCAACCACGCGCCGCAGTCATCGCACAAGCGCATCCCCCCGCGCGCGCCCTACGCGCTGTACGCCTACACGCCCATATCCATACCCCACATCCCCTCCTCCCCTCCTCCTCCTCCCTCTCCCCACCCCCACCCCCACCCAAGCCCAGCTCGCCGCCCTCGCGCGCAAATCCCGCTCCTCCTCTCGCTCGCCGCCGCGCTCCGCCACACGCGCCTGCTCGCCTTCCTCGCGGCGCCCGCGGCCGTCGTGCGCGAGTTCCTCAGCAGCTACGTGTACAGCCAGGGCCTCGTGTACGCCGCGCCCGGCCGCATGGTCGGCGTCGGGCGGCTCGTGCTGTTCTTTCTGGAGTTTGTTGTGCGGGTCGGGGCGCTGCGCGAGGCCGGCGGCGGCGGCGGTGGGGGAGGGAGGGGACAGGAAAAAATAGGAACAGGAATAGGGATAGGGATAGGGAGGGCGCGGAAGGGCAAGGGCTGGGGAGCATGGAGCGCGAGTTCGCGAGGGCCGCGGATGTGGCGCGGCGCGCGGCGCTGGAGATTCCGCGCGGGGTGGGTCGTGAGGGTGTGTCCGGAGGTCATGGGAAGGGGGTGTGAGGGGCTCTGGGGGCGGGTGTGGAGGGAGGAGGGGTGGTGGGGCGCAGGGGCAGGGGCAGGTGAAGGTGAAGGTGCGGGTGAGAGGGAAGGGTCTCGATCTCTGGGAGGTGGCGGGGATGAGGGCAGTGGCACCAAAGGTGACGAGGGGGAGAAGGGAGAGGGGGAAGAGATGACGGAGGAGGAAGAAACCGAGGAAACGCGCATGAAACGCTTCGAGGACGAGCTGCGCGCCGCGAACGTGCAGCTCGTCTCTGCGGACCCGCTGGAGCTGGGTGTTCCCCCCGACGTTGAATCCGATGGGGATGGGGATGGGGATGTGCTTCGTCGTATTGATGAGGATGCTCTTGGTCGCATTGACGAGGATAAAGAAGATGAAGGAGGGAGAGAGGGAGGGCGCACGCCCATGATGCCCAGCGCGTCTATCGTCGAAGTGGAAGCGGAAGATGAGCACGCGAAAGAGACGCGCGCGATAAACGGGGATAACGAAGCGGATCAGACACGGAATCAAATGTCCTCGGATAGCAACGATGTGCTTCCGTCGACGGATCCGGAAGCGAAAACAGGGACGGATGACGTCACGCGTTTGAGTACGGGTGTGGACTGGACGCGTCCCAGTCCCAACCCCGCCATCAACGACAGTCCAAACACCAAAAACAACAGGACCAAGCACTACACGGCGCCCAGGAAGAACAAGATACCCAGGACGACCCGGACCACGCACCGCAGGACGAACACAACCCGTGGCTTCCCCGCTCACCCAGCCGCTCTTCGGCGTGCTGGGGAGCATGTCCGCGTTCCCGCTGCGCTATCGGCCCGGCGGGCGCAGCGCGGACGTCGGGTGCGCGGAGCGGAGTGTGCGGCGGGTGAAGGAGGTCGTTGCTGCTAGAGGGGCTGGGGCGGCTGGTGGTGTTAACACTAATACTAATGAGAGTGCGAGTGGAGCGCCGCCGCAGAAATGGACGGGCAACGGAATGGACGAGGCGCTCGCGGACGCGTTTGCGAGAGTTGTGCTGGAGCCGTGGGTCGACTGGGACGATGCGGGGTGTGCGGGCTTGTATGCGGTGCCGCGGGTGCAGGGCCCGCGGGCGCTGACGGAGGAGGAGGAGCTCGCCGAGGCCGAGGCTGCTAGTCCGCACCAGCAACAGGATGCTGAAGAACAAGCAGAGGACGAAACTCAACCCGACGAAAAAGACCAAGACCGAGAACTCCGCAGACAAAAGTCACAGCAGCAGCAACGCGCGAAGCGGCTCAAATACGAGCGCGCGAAGTACGCACACGACCCGGTGAGCGATGCGATCACGGTGCTGATTGAGCCGCGCGTCGCGGAGGCGCTGAGCGTGGGCATGGGGCTCGTCGGAACGTGGGTCCAGCTCGTGCCGGTCCCTCCACCTCCTTCCACATCAGGATCCGGGATGCGTGGGAGGGGGGAGGGGGCGCGGGGGCGGGCGTGGTAGAGACGCGGGGGCGCTGGCGGCCGAGGAGGAGGAGGAGGAGGACTAACGAACAACAGCGCTAACAATAGCAATAATAATGCCCCAAGCAAGGCCCCCACGTTCTGGTACATCGAAGAGCTGCACATGGCCGTGCCGTCATACTGGGCGGTGCCCCCGCGCGGCGTGCCCGGGTCGCTCCTTGCCGAGGGCGTGGAGCTCGCGGAGATGTTCTACGAGGCGGTGGAGGCGGGCGAGGGCGGCAGTATTCGTGATGCTATGGGAGGGGGGGAGAGGGAGGGAGAGGGAGAGGGAGATGGCGCTGGAGATGGAAGTGGAGATGGCGATGGCGATGGAAGATGAGTTTTCGGATTGATGTGGTTGCTTGTATTTTTTGAGAGAGTTTGGGTTTTTAGTGGTTCGTTGGAGTGGCGCGAGCTAAACTGCTGGTTTGTTGAAGGCACTGTATTGTAGATGCTGCTACATACGTTGCACTGCTGCTGGCTGGGGTAGATGAGTAGATTATAAGCCATTAAATTAAGGCTTTGTTGTATGTGTATATTGTTATTGATGTTTTTGGAGGGCGTTGTATCGTGTAAATTGTCATTTATATCTTGCTAATTCATCCCAGTTCCCATTTCCAACGTTCATGTGCTATTTCGGAAAGCAGGATGGCCATTGAATGTTGGAGTCACGACAGGCGCCTATAAGCTGATCATCGGTCAAATTGGAAGACAGACATATCTGGCTAGAGTCAGCTTCGTAATAGTATGTTCTGCGACCAAGCAGTAATGTCTTGAGTCTCTGTTTTTATCACCCTGTTCTAGCTTAATCTAGCTCAATCTGTAACAAAAAACGAACTTGAGAGTTCAATTTTTTTTCTCTCCGCTGGGTTTTCTGCCAATTCAATTCAATTTAAATTTAAATTTCGCATTATTTGTTTTATACTCGAAGCAAGATTCTTTCTTTCTTTCTCGCGAGTTTTATTAGCTGGTCAGATTAAGTTGCTCGTGAGTCGTCAAGCACAACCTTTCCAAATCCACATAAAATAATGGACCTACCAGGCTAATCTTCTCATCCCAGGCAGCAGAAAGCCCTGGTTCCTACCTCGCAGCACGGAAGGAGAAGATCGCCGCATCGGTTGCGGTCGACTTCAAAGTATCCCTCCGGGCAGGTCCCAGAGCAGAGTGGTTCCCAGTGGCACCAACCGATTCCAGTAGCATGGGGGTTACCGAGGGGCTCTTTGACGGCATTGGTGTCCTCTGCGGGAGAAGCGAAAGCAACAGCGGCAAAGAGAGCTGCTAGGATGAAGAATCTCATTGTTGGTTGCGATTGTTGTTCGGTCTGTTGGAGTGGGCTGTGAGTAACTGTGTGGTGGTGATGGCAGGTAGGTGTTGCTTACAGTGTAGTAAACGATGTCTGAACTGGGGAGTTTGGGCGTACAGTCAGCGTCTTTTATATCTTTCGAGTATCAAATTTTTACACAAGATCACCGGAGTCCGCGTGAAGCTCAGCTCAAATAAACGTGCAAGCAAGATAAGTCCACTTCAGGACTCGTAAATACATCGAAATTCGCTTCCTCGTAAACCGCAGCTCCAAACATTCAGGTTGTAATGCAAGGTTCAGTGTAAATAAAGCACAATAATGGTTCCATCACGCTCGGTGAACTGTTTCTATACCAGAAGTGCGTATTCTCCTGTGATTTTCTTACTTTAGACACCTGTAGTACTATCAGTCAATGACGATGAACTACTCGATGCGACAAGGGGCAGAATCTGGGGTCACTCTAACTGTTTATAATTGGTCTGCCTTATGCTAAGGCAGGTTCCATTACTCAGAAGAGACGGCAGAAACCGAAAGAACTCGCATTGGAGCTGTCTGTGGACGCCAGACCGTTGGGACATGGGGCGGTGAACGATATTTTTGACTATAAGGCGTGGACTACTATCTACTGCTCTCCCACTACTATATTGTGAATCTTTATCATGGCTCCAATCCATTGCATAAACTGTCACAGCCCCTGCTTCGTCGCTACTTCTTCAGACCATTGTAGTGCTTTTGCGTCTGCAGAGAACATTCGTACTTTATTTTTGGAACGGAGAACGTTATTGAAGAAGCCATAGCAGGCGCCTATGAGCCGGTGAGCCGAGTTAGTATGATGGGGTCTGATGGGGTTGATAGGGGAAAATTAAAGTTATGCAAGCCTAATGAGGAAGGGTAATAGATATGTTGTTCGCACGACATGAACAACGCATCATAATTGATACTGTGTTATTCAACCCCACTATCAATCGGACTCAGGTTTCTCAGATTCAGGCGTCAACTGTGAATGCAAAAGTATGAATTGAAGCCCTTCCCGTAA
The DNA here is from genome assembly GCA_023853785.1 of Psilocybe azurescens. Taxonomy (NCBI): domain Eukaryota; kingdom Fungi; phylum Basidiomycota; class Agaricomycetes; order Agaricales; family Agrocybaceae; genus Psilocybe; species Psilocybe azurescens. The sequence goes on along the minus strand of JAJIRX010000208.1, from coordinate 52,794 downwards.
CCCCAATCGTACCGTCTACTTTGGAATTGGAGATGCGCCACATTACCGGAATAGGAAGACTCCCTTGGGGTATGTGATCTGTGATCACTGATAGAACTTCCGTGTTCGTCCATTCTTCGGCATCTGATCACCACTGCCATCCCCTTTTCTGCAAAGCTGACTTTGCTTCTGGTTCACTAAAAACCCTACATCAGCTGAAAGATCTCACTAGCAGATCAGTGTGGCTGACTAGTAGGCATGATGGATGGCTTGCTGCGGCTTACTTGTTGTTAACGATGAAAATGCGTTAAGTGCTCCAACAGCGCTGTTAAACGTAGTTTTATTACCATGTGTGGTTAAGCAGCAACGCTTCTGGTAATATACAGCAGGGCATAGAGTGTTAAAATAACCCTAGAAATTTCATAATTTCTCTCCTTAGGCTGAAGATTTTATCCCGAGCGACTGGCTTGGATTTTTGCCGCATTTCTATGACGATTCAAGTTAAAGACCTTCTAACGACATTTCGTAAACATGCACGCACGTGAATATGTCCCACACGGAAGTTTGATTGTGGTATATGGCCAAGCCTGCATAATATTTAGTGAGTGACAGAAATTTGTCATCAAGCTCAATAAATGCTTACCGTCATTGGGAGATGCCTACCAAGCCAAGCAACGAGGGAATTTTATGTAAGATATGTGAAAGAGGTAGAAGACGAAAAGCACATACGCCATTTATGAGAGCATCTGCATATTTGATGAGTCGGTTCCCGTTGTCTTCTTTCAAACCAAGCATCCCGAATTGCCAGGGCATGATTCTTTGAGTTGTCAATATTTTATTTAGCACGAAAGATCATCTTTGAGTTAAGAGACTCTGCATACCCGCTACGAGAATTAAAGAGACCACTCAGCCGTAGTACAGAATGAATTTATGTAAAAACTCACGCATGTTGTGTTTTCAGCGCTAGATCGACCCATGCAGGGTATATATCCGACTTATTTTCTGCCGTCCGTTTGCAGTAAGTCAGAGAAAACAAGGAACGAGGCAAGAATTATGACATACGGATCCCATTCAATCCAAATTCTTCAAGTATGACAGGCTTGTTTGCCTTTTTGGCGGCTAATGAATAAATTGGCAGATGTGAGCACGTAATTTGCACAACGCAGTATATAGATTCCAGAGCGGCGTACAATCTGCGTGCATCTGGATCCACATGAGTCCCCAGTCTTTGACGCTGAAGTTCGACCCTGCAATATCCTGCGCCGCGATACGTAAAGTCAGCCTAATTTTATATTTAATTAATAAGTTCATCTTACCAGTTGCGGGTACCTATTTATGAGAGTTTGAGCCACGTGGATCTTATCAAGTGCAAATTGACTAGCTCACCAAGTCTGTGGGTACAAATGATACGTGCCAAAATCGATGTTATCAAGGAATAGCTCCTCGTCAAAGTCCTCGCCGGCTGCCAGTAAACAACATAAGTCATGGTTCCATCACTCTCTCCTCGGGTGTGAGATGGCCAAAGAGGCTTTGGCCTTGCTTACCTTGCCCGTTGAAGTTGTAATCCGAGACGAACTGCCCGTCGAACCAAAATCCAATATTCTGGTTCTTCTTGAAGAAATGGCCTTCGCCTCCCGTTGTGATCATATGGAAGGGGTCTCTATTTTAACGACATCAGTTAATTCATCTTACTGAAAGAGGATGCTGTGTAGAAGACCAAACACGACTTACAGGGACCGGACAAAGTCCGATTGCTGCTTGTACCACTTCGTTAGAAGCTCCGTGCCCGGGACGCAATTCGGACCGGCGGAGAGGTCCCCTAAGCATCGTGCTTCGTTCATCATCTCCCACGCGAAGATGTTGGGAGAGGATTTATATCGGTTTACAATGGTGGTGACGTAGCGTTCTAAATATGATAATATGATTCTTGGTCAATGAAAATGAAAAGACACTCAGATTGTGTTGAAGATACGGACGGAAAGAAGCGACGATCTTGGGGTTGGTGTAGAAGACGTCGTGAGTGTTACCAGCGCCTGCTATCCAGTTGATGTAAAGTTCAGATCCCTATAGTACTCTTAAGTAAAAATGTGTGTAGCTTCGTTGGTTAGATCGAGAGCTTACTCCGTACCCCACCCTAAAGAAAGTGTTCTAAAAATTACCAGTTATTCGTGAAAGCGAGGATGATCTTGATTCCAAAGTCCCCAGCCGTCTTGACAACAAAGTCCAATCTTTCCAGGCCTTGAGGTCCGTCATTGAGCTCCCATGTGTCAGAGTTCCATACCTAGTAGATATTTAGTAAGTAGACAGCTTTCTGGTGGGGAAGAGGCCCGAAGAAACTAACATACTTGATAGTAAGTTAAACCAGATTCCTTAGCTCCCGCTAACTCTGAGCCGTTAATTGCGTTGAAACCCTGGTGTACAAATATTTCTGCCTCGGGGCATTCAGGGATCAGTGTAGATGACTTACCCATGTACGAAGAACTTTGACGCCTGCACTCTGCATCTCCTTGAAAGTGGCGCGAACATCGTCTTGGGATGTCAAAGGGGTAGCCACTATTTACATAGCCATATCAAATGTTAAAATGTTGCAGAAAGTGTATTAGTAGGCAAGTTTGACTGACATATGAATTAGCGCCTACAAATGCCTAGAAGAATAAAATTATGTGATCAGCAACGCAAATTAACCGTTGAGGAGGTTCGTAGAATCACCAAGGGTTTGCCATCTACTTCAAACTTCCCATTTTTTGCGTGGCAAATCCTTTCGGAAGGGGAGACGGTGCTCTGCCCTGCCGCTGCTGTGCTGGCAATCCCTGACAGAAGAGTGCAGAAGGCCAGAAAAAGTTTCATTATCGCACGTATGGTTCGAGATATCAGAGATCTCCTTGAGGTAAACTCAGGGACTGACGGTGGCGAATGAAGAGATAACTCGAGGCGTTATCGCCTTGCTCAGGGCCCATGTTGCTTCTTAATAACGTAGAGCTGCTGGCATTCAGAAGTCTTCCTTCGGAGAATTAGCGGACCGTCCAGGAGCCGCGATACGTACAGTGTCGTGAAAAGTAAAGAGAAAAAACATCCTTTACGAGCATACCTCGTGCCGATGGTCATTTGACAACGCATCTTTTTGTGCTACCATCGCGTTTTCAAAGCTTCGAATGCCAGGTTGGAGTAAAAGCGCGTCTTGAAGTACTTCATTCTAAAAATACGTTCAAAGTTAAAAATACACGCGTCTCGAGGTCTCCTCCAGGCAGCATCTTGAAAACGAGTAAAAGACTAACGCACGTTATCAGCTTTTATGAAAGCTATATATGTCTTGAGATGAGATAAACACTATTGGATGACGGTGATCACCTATGAGCTCACCAGAGATTGAGGGTGCCGTTTCAGAGCGATGGTCCTTAAATGGTTGTAGATGCCTACGTAATTTTTTTTTTTTCGTAGTTTTGCATCTACGAGCGTACAGAGCCGGTCTTGATCTGATTTCTAATCAACCATAAGGCTCAGACTCTCATACACTACATATTCCGCAAAGCGTACGGGTGGGATTGTTCCCCCGCTGTCTCGGCGTCGGTGGCAACAGAGAGAGCCTTGCACACGGCCCAATAGCAAGCGCCGCCAAGACATGGGCCAGCACCACTCGGTGTATCCACGAGCAAGATGACATGAGATAATGGTCTAAACATCCGTTTGGTGTACCGGCTTACAAAGAGAAACGATGTATTTGACTGGGAATTTCTTGATGGAAACAAGTAGCTTTCATACCCGGGTTGTTGCCTTGAAATTAGAAACAGTAAACTCTTCAAGCTTGCTATAAAGCTGCTTTAACGGAATCATTTAGATCCACCAGCGCTGAGTGAATTAATTGCCAAAGTTGTTGCTGTGCTCATTAGGCAATGTCACTAGATCAGCGCTATCATGTATGAACAAGTCAATGTGAAAGTTATAAGCAGATGAACCTACTACCAAGTCACTCCAGATTTAGTCTTAAAGTAATGTTATCACATTGCTTTTCGCTGTTTTAATCTTGTCAACTAGTTCGAAGTTTGAACTGTGTCAACTGTGTGTCCTCACCAGCGTCAATGTAATTTCCCAACAATGTCCAACAGAATCAAGTCTCGTATCCTGCAGAAACAGTTGCCCTAAATGAGTAGCGAAACCTGTACCCTAACCTCAGAGCAATTGGTTGCGGTTGTGGACTGTGATAGACTGTGATACCAATGGGAAATGAGACGCTCAACTCCGACGCACGCTCACAGCGATGCACGTGATGCAAAATGAACCACATTCACCTCATTCTAATGCCTCGAGGCACCCCCATCACGATAACGCCCATAAGCGATTCTTCTTCTCTATCCTTGACTACCAGTATTCACTATACTAAACTGTCGTAGGTATCCCTTTCTCTGAACATTTCTTAGGCCTTTTCTACCCCAAAACCCACCCTATGGACACCCCGGAAAGCTGAACACGGTAATCGCCGACGTTCTACAGGAGTTATACATGTAACAACCGTTATGGATGTTTCAAGCGGCGCAAAAAGGCGATCCGAGGCTAGACGGCGCTGGGCAAACTGCTATTGTCTTTGTTAACAATGTAAGCAATCAAATTTCGCATTATCTGCGGTATCATACCATTGCGACCCAGTTATCCGGCCGACATCCTTCCTTTGTTCGATGCTCTGGGGTGGCTCGGTCTTCCTTGCGTTTTCGTTCAGTATGATACTGATGCTCAGTCGGATCGATGTATCCTTTCTCTTGCATCTGACGTTCTGTGCAAGCCGAATTTTTATAAATATGCGATGAATGTCTGACCGTATTTGTGAAAGTTGCTAAGTATCTTACTTTCTCTTTCTCTTTCTCAAGGCCTCAGCAAGACTACTCGCTGAAAATCAATTGCTGCCGCACCTGTGGGAGTTATGTGGCTTCGAGCGCGGCATGTGCTGCAGACTATCTTCGCTGGTGAAGACAACGGGTGAGTTTTATTCGTGGATATTACGTAAACTACTACTCACCTATAGTCTGTTCATAGCTGAAACGTTGACTGTTGATATGCCAATCTCCCCTTATATTTACTCATCTCTCTGATGACACTCACCTCGTCTCGACTGCCATTCCACGCCGCCGAGCAAGTTAGGGCAACTTTTTGAAGGCAATAAATTCTGGGAATATTGTTATTGGTTTTTTCCCTTCGTTCCTCCGGACTTACAGGGTGGCTTGAATTATTCCCCGAAAGTTTTGCAAGTCAAGAATCGTCATTGGCCGCTCGACATAGTGTTGTGTTAATCTACTGGACACTGCCCGGTGAAGCCATCAAGGGACCGGCGATTTCGGTATCCCCATTAGGTGTCATTTTGTTACGCGTGGAATCCGTTGAAAACTCATCGGTTACCATATATATGTACTAAACCCTAGACCAGCTTTCCTTCTCACTATCCCCACCGTCCGCCTCTACAATGTCGAAACGCGTCCACTTTGCATCAACAAACATAACTTATGAGCCTGGCCGTGCTACCCCTTCGCCATCGTTTTCTTACTCTTCCCTCCCTTCCTCGTCATCACCAGAGCTTTTGACACCTCCACCAGACGATGAAGGGCGCCAGTCAGCAGTATACCCACGCACGCCGTACGCAAAGCAGCTCGATCTTTACCCAGAAGTCGCTGCGTCAACCCCGTCGATCCAGAACCAGATGCAGATTCACTTCCTGCTTGCATTCACACCCTACTCGGAGCCTGCTATCTGGCACGATCTCTCCCTTCCGCTGACTAGCGTAGAGACGCACTATCCCTCCCATGCCTTTTCCGAACCAGCAACATCACCTCCAATGCCCTCTCTCATCATATTCCATCCACTCATCAAATATGAGATTGAAGTACACCCAACACCACCAGTTCCGGGCTCATTCGTCTCTGTCAGAGACGTCTTGCTCAAGCTTTACACGGAGTTGCGGCTCGCTATTCATGAATCCGAATACCGAGATGTTCCAGAACCGGAGAGGAAGTACGTTGATGAGGCGTACTGGCGCCGTTGTTCGAGAATTCGCACTGCCGTCGACAGACTGCAGGAGGAACAAAAGGGCATCAAGAGAATTGACCTCCTCATGGGAAACACTCGCTTCACCGGCCTCTCTGGAACGTTGCGCGGGCCCGATATCTGGGAGCTTAATGTCGCAACGCCGTAGACTTTCTTCTGGATTGACATCTTTCTGCCTTCTAAGAGAGATTGCCGCAATCCGCCCGCCATTCACGTCACCTATACAGGCCATATGATCGAACGCCATTCTGCCTTCGCCACCGTTGGACACCATCCCGCACACAATGTGATCATGCCCGCCATCCACGCCACGGCGGGTATCATGGAGACCACGACATATCTTATCATCTACCTTATCCACTAATCTTCAATTTTCGGGATGGGTTTATTGGACTGATTATTTTCATTCGTTGTAGAGGCTCTCTGGAGCCAAGTATGTAGGATTCTTTCCCCACCCCGCATCGCATTCTCTTGGGTATCTATAGAATACCCCCTACCCTAGTTTCTCTCGGCTGTAGTTCGGATGTAACAGAAGTAGCATAGCGGCCCGGGCTAAGACTCGCGGAACCGCAAAAAAGCAAAGTAATATGTATTTTATCATTTATGGCATTTTATTTGTGGATCTGAACTTAAAACGCTGACATGCTGTGTCGCGATTCGTGATCGAGTGAGGTTTACTCTTGGTGAACCAGCGCTCACAGCCTCTTGATCAGAGTCGCGTTGTTATCAAAGCATAATGATGGCCGCCGGGCGCTTATGCGCTTAAGACTGCTGCGCCCGCAGGGCGCGCATGCCGCTTACTTATATCGCCTTTTCTATTGACCCTGATAGTTTGCATAAGATTTCATTTGTTCATTTATATCATACCTGCCATCCTCAAACACCTCGAGGACATATGAACTAGACTAGATTCTCCCTGCCAGGCGTCGACTTCGCAATTGGTAAGTATTATTGGGTCTTGTCAATCTATTGTCGTAACGAATGAAATCAAGAACTTTAAAACTCGTGCATTGGTTTAATTTTGAACGAGGACAGAAAAATAAAGGTTACGTTCACGCGCATTCGGTTAGAAAGCTTCGCATTCATATCCGAAGCTATCTAGATCTTCAATGTCCTTGTCCTTGTCCGAATCGGAGTCATCCTTGCCGTTCAAATCATCCTTCGTTCTTTTCATAAACTTGTGAAGGTTGGCAACCTTTTGCGTTTTTGTTTGCCATCTGTGGTATCGCTTTCAAAAGCCTTATCGTCATCGGTATCTCCGCTCCATCCGCCTCACCTCTCAGAGCCTGCAATCTCGTAATTGCGGTAATTGATGCTCCTGAAATCCGCTTTCCAGGAACTGACGGCCTCCTTTTGCTGCGTAACGCTTTTACGTCCTATTAGATTACCATCGGCGCCCTGAACTTTAAGTGCGCCGTATATTTTGAACGCCCTGAAGCACTCCTTGTTTATCTTACCTTCGAAAAGGCCTCCGGGAAGAAAAATCAAGATAGCACGATTGTCATCACTGAAAGTCATACAGTCCTCGCCTGCTTCATAGACACGGTATTCAAAATAAACTTCGGTGTTCAAGAATTTTGGCACCGGATGGAGTGATCGCATAACACCCTTGAGTACGCCAAGTTCGAAAGACGCCCACAGGTTGGCAGAAGTCGAGGAGGGGTATATCTCCAATGTGGAAGGAACAGAGCCGCGAAGTTCTTGGTCTTCAACAATCATTGTTGAAATATGTGTGCGCAGGAAAGAAATTAAGAATTATTCCATACATCCTATGAGCTCCTACAGAGCCTTTATATACTGTAAGTTAATGTATCTACACTATCTACAAGCTGTTGACCCTGCCGTGAAGCACAGGGGGGGTGAGCGAAACGAATCCCCCGACGCGTAGCGGCGGGTCATAAAGCTTGTCTATAATATAAGAGACGGTTTTTCTAAAAAAGGAAGGAGCAAATTACTTAAGCATGACTAATTATTATTAAGCAGACCTCTGTGTTTTGGGGCCGGTGCTGCGGGGGCTTTTGAAACAAACAATCAGTGGCTGATGGCAAACAATAAAATGGGTGCCACAGGCTAACAAACATTTTATGCTTACACTGAACATGTCTATTAGCCATAACCTGGGTGGTTTAAAAAACAAAAAAATATGTACAGTGGGCACCAGGGTCAAGTGGGCCAATAAATCCACATACATTAAAGACTATTTTAATAGCATTTCTGGCCACAGATATTGTGTTTGTTTGCCATTTGTATAACAACTGTATAAAGTTGCAAAGTTGAAATGGAAACTGTGAAATAAATTTGCAAGCAAGGGATGTTGTGAACAGTGGACAAGTTGATGTGGAATGAACTATGGGTGGGTGATCATGTTTTCTCTGAGTGAAAGTGTTTAAATAAAGATGTATATAGAGAGATAGCAGTGGGATATGGTTTTGTAATTGGAGATAAATAGTCTCCAGTACAGTACAGATGATAAAAAAAATTGAGGATGAAGCTGCAGTGTGCTTTACTCCAAATGTAATGGGTAAAATATAGACACTGTTAACTATTGTGCATGAGAATTAACATGTAAATTTTAATTACTATGGGCTGTAGATTAAAGTGATTAATTTGCAGGACAAATGTAGTGGGGTGAGGGGGCAGCTATTTTAATTGTGAAGAGTGTAAGCTATAAATTTTAAAATGATACAGTGCTGCAGGCATATAGCAGCAGGAGGATTTGGGGGTGTGTTGGTTCTATTTAAATAAGATGTGGATGGAAAGATAGCATTGAGACATGATTTTGTAATTGGAAATAAGCAGTGTACAATACTGTACAGACAATAAAATTATTTATTTGAGGATAAAGCTCCAGTGTGTTTTACACATGTAAAAATGAATACATTATTAAGTATTGGGTGTGAGAATTGAGATTTAAATTTTAAAGCACTATAGGTTGTAGATTAATGTGATTAATTTGCAGTACTATTTTGATTGTGAAGAAGAGTATAAGGTATAAAATTTAAAATAGTACAGTGCTGCAGGTGCTGTGCATATGAGGTGATTTGTGGATAGTTGATGTATAGTGGAGTATTGTATAAAATATAAAGTAGGATGATGATTGATTGGGAGTGGACATAGGCAGGGATGTGGATATTAAAACAGGCATGGTGGCAAAGATACTGTGAATTAGTTGGAGTGGGTGTAATATGATTGAAATTTTAGTTTGAGATTGTTAAAGCAAAGAAATATTTAGTGGACACAGAATGTAGAGTTCTGTGTATATATATATTTGTGTATTTGTTCAGTATTATTGACTGTGAGTATATATAATTTGACTATGGAGATGCAGAGTGCAACTCCAGCAAGCTGTAGAGCAGACTGTGAAGTAGAGGAGGGGGATGAGCACAGCTCATCCCCCTCCCACATTATATGAGTGAGGAGATGTGAAGCAAGAGGGGGATGAGTGCAGCTCATTCCCAAGAGTGACTGCTATTATTATTATTTTCATGAGGTATAGAATGCCAATAAAAAGGGGGATGAGCGAAGCTCATTCCCTAAAAGACATTATGATTGTGATTGGTATTATTTATTTATCAATGAGGAGGCGCGAAGGCGCCCGACAGAGTGGGGTCTGGGGGCGCAGCCCCAGCGAGCTGTTGACCCTGCCGTGAAGCACAGGGGGGTGAGCGAGCGAATCCCCCGACGCGTAGCGGCGGTCATAAAGCTCGTCTATAATATAAGAGAGCACGATGACTAAGCTTTTCTGAAAGAGGAAATAAATGTTACATAAGTCAAATTACTTAATCATAACAAAGCACACCGTTGTGTTTTAGGGCCTGCGAAGCGGGGCCTTTTGAAACAAACAACCAGTGACTGATGGCAAACAATAAAATGGGTGCCACACAGCCTAAAAAACATTCTGTGCCTAAATAATGCACCCCTCAATGTGTCTATTAGCTATTTCCAGTGCTGTTGAAGCATTTTTCTGTGGCTGTTGGCTTTGGTAAGCAGTTGTTATGGTGGAGACTATTTATAAAAATTCAAATGCAAACCACTGAATAAATTTGCAAACAATGAACACAATTGGGACAGTAAACAAGTTAGTATGAAATGAACTATCAGTTGGTGACAATGTTTTTGAATGGAACAGGGTGGAACTATTTAAATAAAGATGTAGATAGGAAGATAGAACTGGGACACAATTTTACAACTGGAAATAGGCAGTCTCCAGTGCTGTACAGATAATAAAATTATTCTTTTAAGATCAAGCTCCAGTGTGCTTTACTCATGTAGTGGGTAAAAATATAGACACAGTTAACTATTGGGCACAAGAACTAACATGTAAATTTTAATGTACTATAGACTGTAGATTAATGTGATTAATTTGCAGAACAACTGTAGTGGAGTGAGAGGACAACTATTTTAATTGTGAAGAGTGTATGATAGTTCCAGTTTTATATAAAATGCAAAGTAAGATTCTTTTTGTGAAAAATAATGTACACAATGATTGCTGAAGAGTGGGCTGGAGATATATTGAGGGAATGTATATTGTTATAGGCATAGTGCTGAAGGTGTCATGCTTTGTTGTGACATTTCCAAATGGTTTTGATTAAACTTAAAGGGTGGAGTGATAAAATATTTATATTATATTTAGTATGGAGGTGTGCAGCACTGACTTAGTAAGGTGCAGGAGCACTGCATTGGCAAGCTTTAAAACTGATATGTAGTAGAGGAAATTGTGAGTGTGTGGATGGTATTTAAATAAAGATGTGGATATCAAGATAGCACTGGGATATAATTTCCTAATTGGAAATAGGCAGTCTACTGTTCTCTACAAGTGATAAAAATATTTTTTGATGATAAAGCTCCTGTGTGGTTTATGCATGTAAAAATAAATAGACTGTTAAGTATTGTGTGTGAAAATAGACTTTTAAATTTTAATAAACTATAGGTTGTAGATTGATGTGATTAATTTGCAGACTATTTTGATTGTGAAGATAAAGAGTATAAGGCATGAAATTTAAAATGGCACAGTGCCACAGGTGCTGTGCATATGAGATAATTTGTGGATAGTCAATGAGTAGTACAGTATTGTATAAAATATAAAGTAGAATGATAATTGATTGGGAGTGGATATGGACAGGGGTGTAGATATTAAAACAGTTGCAGACATCATGACAAAGGTACTGTGGATTAGTTAGAGTAGGTCTAATATTATTTGAAATTTTGGTTTCAGATTTACAAAGCAAAGAAATATTTAATGGACACGGAATGTAGAGTTCTGTGTATATATATTTGTGTATTTGGTCACTTTTTAGATAAGGACAGAAATATTGAGTGTTATTGACTGTGAGTGTATATAATTTGACTATAAAGCTTGTTCTACTTATTTCCAGAGTTATCTACAAGTTATCTAATTACTAAACTGATGACTAAGTCCGATAAATATATTACTAATTAATGGCGGATTGCTCATTCCCAACAATCATAGGGGCCTCAACATCACATACACCTGTCCAAACTGATGAATCGACTAGTTTTTCTTTGATCTTGGGAGATTTGGCTTTGATTGAAGATAGTTCGGCGTCGAGGATTTTTCCGCTGCCGGTATCTTTTCTAAAAGGACAGCAAGCAAACTGCGAGCTTGATCAACTGAAAGAGAATTAATAGCCTTCTGCCTCTCCGCACTAGTCATTTTAGGAGCTTGAGTCCCTGGTTTGGGCCTTTTGGCGAGAACTGTGTCAACTCTCGCTTGAATACTATTCGTGGGGGCTTTGCATTGCCCTTAGCAGTCATTTTCGTGGTTCCCATGGTGGTAATGAGAGACGGCCTAGGCCCCTCAAGAAGTCTTGCTTCCTCCCACTTAATCATCTCCAATCTTGCTTCTTCATCGCGCTTGCTTTGTATCTTTCGTTGCGCTTCCTGCTCTTCTTTGTACTTCGAATCCAAGGCTTGCCACTCCTTCTTCATAATCGCCTCAAGATCAATAATTGCTTTGGGAACCTGCAACATCTTTTCGTCCCAAATGCCGCCAGCAACCGTTTCTTTGCTGGGATCTTAGTCTTAAGTGGCTTCAACCCATAATGGATCAATTGCGCGGAGTAGTAATGGGCATCTGGGTCGGCGTGCGTATCTTTGGGCTGGCGTTTAGCTACTTTTCCGGCCTTGGTGAGTACTGGGGGAGGAGGGGCGTAGGTGAGAAGACGGTGAAGCTCGGCAGCATCTGTACGTGGGTGGCATGGTCCTTCGAATTCGGCGTAGATCATCCCCTCCTTGAACGTGAAAGCGCCCCGAGTGACAACTGGGGGCCATAATAGGATTCAAATTCGCTGTCGCTATCAAAGTATGACATGATGCGAGGATAGTCTTGGTTAGGTGTAAGAAGTAAGACGCAAAGAGCAGCCAACTTCCACGCGACGCGTTTGATTAATGAGTGACATCTGCACGTGGCCTTCGCCAGGGAAGGGATCGCCTTCCTGCGTTGGACCTTGGTCATTTTTGGGACTTCGACGACGGGTTAGCGACTACGGCGTCAACTCTCGCTTGGATACTACTAGCGACTCAGGGCTTCTCTTTGCTCTTACCAGCCGTTTTTATGACCCCCAGTGGGAACAGGCTTAGGCTCGAGAGGTTCCTCCCCCTTAATCTTGTCCAATTTCGCTTCTTCGTCGTGTTTGCTTCGTTTCTTTCGTTGCTTTTCAGTGTACCTCAATTCCAAGGCTTGCCACTCCTATCGTTGGCGAGAAGAACCAAATTGCCAGTCAAGATTTTTCAGTCTACTAATGGAGGCAAATTGAAGGAATGAAATGAAGCATGCTATAAGTTCGTAAAAGTAGTATCACCAATCCGGGTATCCCTTTTGAAAGATGAGCCCAGGTTCTCCATGTGACCACGTTTGTAAACGAAAAAAGATTGATAATATTGCGCTATGGTTTGATTACGGCAGGGTATTATACAGAATCTTATGATCCCTCCTATCGTCTCATGTTGTCTGTACAATGGGAGTCGTAATGTAGTGACCATGATGTGATCTAGCAAGGTCAAAGAAAGGTTCAGCTGGGAGTGCATAATTGGCCGGTGTCCGGTTATCAGCTACGGAAATACGAAAACATACCCACTGATGGCAGTAATGAAAAATGGAAGTCACACCTATGTTCATGGTAGTCCGTAACTTATGAAGCGGTGGCAAGGACCCCAGTTGCACATCAGAAATTAAACAGATAGAAGCTGATTTAGACTTGGTCCTTCTCGCCAACGGTACACTCCTTCATACTTGCCTCAAGATCAAGAATAGCTTTGGGGACTTGCAATATCTTTCCATCTCCAAACGCTTCCGACAACCGCCTCTTTGCTGCGATCTTCTTTTGAGTGGTTTGAACCCATAATGGATCATTTGCGCTCAGTAGTAATTGGCATATGGGTCGACGTGTGTATCTTTGGGCTGGCGCTTAGCTACTGTTCCGGCTTTGGTGAGTACTGGCGGAGGAGCTTCGTAGGTGAGAAGACGATGAAGCTGAGCAGAATTTGTATGTAGGTGGCATTGCCCTTCGAATTCGGCGAAGATCTTCCTTTCTTTAAACATGAATGTGCCCCGAGAGACAACTGAAAGGCCATGATGGGACCCAGACTCGCTGTCGCTATCAATGTAAGACATACGATATGGTGTCAATTTCAGTCAGAATTGATTTTAGACGACGTGTCCGAGCCGTTAGACTTAACGATAACGCCACTTTCATGTGAATTTGGCATGTAACACGTGTTCATTAGTTGTTGACATGACACGAAGTTTGAACAGGCTGTTCAACTTGTTCAACCCAAACGATCATACTATTGCGTATGAGTAGACTAACCTTCTTTGTCTCTTTTTGTTTATGCACTACCATTTATCTTCAGGTAATTTCTCTGGATATAGTTAACATGAACTCAATTAAGTAGGAGAAATGGACCAAAGCTATCTGAAACCGCCGGCACCGTTGGCGCTGACCGCTGCTTGTCAAACAAACAGCCGAATAAACATTAAAAGCCATGTTCAAAAGACCTGCGTTTCTTTGGCAAACGGAGGTTGCCGCCAGCAGTGCGGACACCTGCAGACACATACCAGTTGCACAATCAATTATTCACCACCCGTAGTATTCGTCTTCTTCGTCGTCGTCGTCGCCATACGACTCGTTGTCCGATGACGGCTCCTTCATGAAATTCTTCAGATCGATCTTCGAGGTACGCTTTTGCTTTCCGTCCGTGGTGTCACTTTCAAATGCCTTTTCTTCCTTCTGCTCTCCACCGGATCGTCCCCATCGTGCTCTGCGCGCGACATCGTAATTGTGGCTATTTATGTTCCTCCAAGTAGATTTCCATGAGCTGACTTTGCCTAGTTGTTGTTTGCGAGTCGTCGTCTCGACACCTCGGGAGGGTCGACAGCCATAAAACCAATATGTTCCGTAGATGGGTGCGCTCATTTTTCCTCGTAGAAGGCCTCCTGGAAGAAAAGTGATGACGGCGCGATTGTCATCATCGAAGGTCATTCCACTTTGGTCTATATCGCCTCGCCATTCGAAGTGTATTTCTGTGTTCAAGAAGTTGGGTACTGGATAGATGGATCGCATGACACCCGTGAAACCGCCGAAATTAAAGGATGCCCATAGATGCTTCGACGTCGAGGACGGGTATATCCCGAAGCTATAATGGCCATCTCCGTATAGGTCCTCGACTGCGGGAGCATCGATATCGTACATTCCCATCCATACGGAAGGGTTGACTGGCTTCTCCTTGACCTTCGAAGATTGGCCATTCTTCTTCCCTGACGACAATTCTGCATCTAGAGTGTCGACAACAGCGGGAATTTTATCGAAAAGTAGTTCCAAGATCTGACGAGCTCGAACTGCTGACAGGTTTTTGATTCCGTCCCGTATCTCGGCATCCGTCATCTGGGGAGCTTTCTCTGGTACCAGTGATTTCTCGAATCGCTTGACCGCTGCTCTGGGCTCCAGGAAGCCTGAGGATTTTGGCGGGTTTCTTCCAGTCGATTTTCGTGCGGTCTGTTTGGTCCTTCGTCCTCTGGTCGATGTTGATGCCACTGTGTTGGTGTATGCCGCTGGAGACAAATCGAACATTATAGTCCCCGGAATAGTGCCCGGCCAATTGGTTTTGATAGCAGTTTGTTTCGTCCTGGGAGCTCGATTGGATGACGATGCCAGATCGGTGAGAGTAGGCTTGGACATAACTGGTTCTGGATTGGACGGTTGAGATGCTACCGTGGTGCTCAGAGGAACGGTTGGTCTAGTGGTTTTTCGAGCAGTTTGTTTCGTTCTAGGGGCTTTAAACGCTGATGCAATGGCAGGCTCAGACTTATAAAGCTCTGGCGTGTCTTTGTTGTGTTGCTTCTGAATATTAGGCACTGAGACTTTCTGATCTACCTCCATCGGCGCTGGATTTGACAGGCTTTGTCTACGCATTGCCTTCTCGAGCTCAAGAATCGATTGCGGGACCTCCAGGGTTTTACCATCGGGGCCACTGAACGCATAAAAAGTTTCTTCTTCGCGGCAGACTTTGTCTTCAGTGGCTTTATTCCATAATGCACGAGTTGAGCGGCGTAAAAGTGCGCCGGATAATTGACATAGGTTTCTTGTGGCTGTAACCAAGTCCTTTTGCCGTTTTCGTTGATTGCTGGAGGGGGTGGCACATAGGTGAGATGAGCGTGAAGCTCAGAGGCCTCTTTGCGTGGGTGGTTGTGGCCTTCGAATGTCGCGTAGAATACACCTTCTTTGAAGATAAAGTCACTCTCTGCAGATGAGGTCCCTTGAAGAATGACAGAGGATTTGGCACCGTCCTGTAAGAGAGCCATTTCCGTGGTCTGACGTGTTGGTAGTAATGGTATGGAATGAAGAGAGATTTACCCCTATTGAAAACGTTGCCGTGACCAGACTCCAACACGACGCAACACGACGTCTCATTAACGCGCTGCATGTGATCGTGATTGTGGGAAATTCATCTCGCGGCACTGCAAGTCAAAGTCGTTTTGTAACTGTTCAAGCCATTGAGGCTCTAAGTGCTGTAAGTATCTCTGTGCATTTTAAAATCGATGTGACAAGTTGAATATACAATCAGGTTGCACTCAATTCTCTGAGGTGTTCTGAAATGTCTACACTTGTCTTTCTTCCTCGGTCTGTGAAACGGAGAAAGACTGAATCGACACCGGTACAAGATCAAGTGAGTTCCAGTGTTGTTTCGATATCGACACCCGCAGGACCTTCCATCGCAAGTGAGGGTCAATCTTCTGAGAAAATCCACCCAGAAACTTTTAAAGGGAAAGAAAAGGAACGGAAAGAGTCCCAGGTCTCAGGACAGAGGGGCACCACATCCAACACTTCGAATAAAGGTCCTGACCCCGAAGATCTTGCTCGTTTGGTCTGGCTGGCACTTTCAGACTATGCGCTTTGGTCGGATGCAGATCTGCGTCGGAAAATTGATTGGGCAGGCCATGTGCAGGAGGGTTACAGTGAGGGTGTATCGAATGACGACCGTGTCAGCTGGGCCAACGGAAATGAAGGCTGTGAGTTTGGATATTCTGTATCTGGATCACGGGTGACTCATACTCTTCTATTATGAATGATAGATATTCCTCTGAGCTACCTCAAGAAGAACTCCACTGTCTTCCTCCATGCTGCTTCATCCCATGCTTTCGCCGAACAACCAGAAACTGCCTACGTGAAGGCTCTACGAAGTCATGCCGCCGATCTGGTGGAAGTGAGGCTTATCCTATTAGAAGAAGGTCCTTCTAGCTTTACATCAGATCGCTGGTCGAAGAAGGCCTCTTCCCTCACTGGTTACGAAGTGCGGAGAAAGATCACAGAGACCAGTCTAAGCAAGCACGGAAAGGTCGACTGGCATAACTTGACAATATATGTTGTGCGTCTCCTGCCATGTGACTTTGCGTTTAGATACTGATGCTCCCTCAGGAAAATATTCCGGTTCAATATCGAAGTGTATATGGAACCGCCAAACTTATTTCAGCACTTTTGCCGCCTTTCGGAAATTCAATCTCTAGAATACAGAATGTATCTTTCCCGTCCCATCACAACGATCAACCCGGGACATTGCCTACATGCAAAGGATTCTCGCTTGTCACTCTGTCTACTTCCAACGACGTGCAACTTCTCCTCGATGAATGGCCATGGGAGGAACCAAAGAGAAGGCCTAATACTGGTGAAAGAGACCCTGAACGGCAATTTAATGACATTTTCAAACAAGAAGCAACGAAATTTGGCCTGCGTTGCCTGAGTAAATCACACTGGGAGGAACTGAAGGCAGAATACCTTATTTACCGACAGCAGCTCATCGCCGAACTTGAAGCCGACAATGCTGCTCAGCAAGAACAGATTAATAAGATATCATTGGATGCCATCGAAGTTCCTCGTCCTCCAAAGGCCCAAGCTCCCAAGGATCGCGATATCGTCCCAGTTTCAAACCCAGAACCCACACGGACATACGAACAAGGACACATCGAACCTGCAACCATTCATGTTGATTCGCCTTACCCATCCGGATGCCTCGTATTCGTGCGGAATGTGCACTCTGAAACAAATAAAACGTCACTCCGTACATTGTTCTCGCAGGCTTTGAGGACGCCTGAGCAGCAATCAACGGCTAGCAATGATGGGCTAGATTATGTCGATTACACGAAAGGCTTGGACTCAGTAGGCTCTAATTGTACTGCTGCGCGCATTAACTTAATTACTGACAATCTGCCAGTGTTACCTGCGCTTCAGCACACCATCGCATGCGCAACAATTCGTACACTACTTCAATACTAATTCTATAACTCAAAAATCTGGTTTGGATGGGACTGGGGAACCGCTTTCGTCGCTATCGAAAGGTGGACCTAACCTTTTTGCGATCACCCCCGAGTTGGTGTCGGGGAAGCGAGAAGAACTTTACTGGCAGAAAGTTCCGGAGAAAGTGAGGGGACAGGCAGTGGACAAGGCACTAAAGTTTATCCAAAGGGTCGGCAACAAGGGATCGGAATCCGTGCAAGCTTCTGGGACTGATGCAACTGGGAAGAAACGTCGAAGAGGCAGATGAAGTGAGTTTCATGTTATGTTCGTGACGTATTGCTTATACTTATACTATGCGGCAGTTGAGCTCTACATGCAATGCCCGGCTATCTCGAAGTCTTGGTTGCACGAATGATTCATCATGAACTGCTCCGAAGGCAGGCATTCAAATATCCAATGAAACTCCTTCGCGATGTAAGAATTTTGTGTAGTGCTCCTCACTGAGGATTAATAAGAGTCGCGCTATGACATGCTCTTTTATACTGCACTTTTATGTCTCTTTTTCTGTGATTTATGACCTTCCTGGTCCTCCGTCGTTATTGCAAATCGGAAGACTTTTCTATCATCCAGTCCATTAAGTAGCCATCTCGTCAATGCGGCATTCAGGAATTTCAGGTGTTGTGGTGCACGTGTAAGGGCGAAATTGCCTGATTGGGTCATGTTCATTTAAGAACTTTGACTTCATGAGTTGAAACACCTTCACCTCTACTCACCGCTGCGCTACCTCTCACACTTCTACTCCTCGTCATGATTTGAATATTACGACCTCACACATATCGTGAGCATGTCTTTGTTGTTATCGATTGGCAGCTTTCGTTCTGACTTGAATATGGAATCTCTCAGAACTTCGTTTCAACTCTTCATTCTATTAGAACTTTGTCAATCTTTATATCATCACTATGGGCTCGGGACAGTCGAAATTCGGACGTGGAAACAAGAACATGCAATATCCATATGGAGCTCCTCCATATTCACAATACGCTGCCACTCAACAGCCTTTCATGCCCCCATACGGTGGCGGATTCATACCGCCAGGACAGCCAATGTTTGCTCAACCCCAGATGCAACAATATGGTGTCATACCACCTGAATTCTATGGCCAAGCAGCATATAATCGTCCGCCGCGTATGATGGGTTGGCTCCCGCAGGATAAACCACCAAAAAGAAGAAGAAATCGAGGAAAACACATTCGGAGAATTTTGTGGGAGGGTTTGCAGGAGAGGCGCCGTCAGAAGGTACGTTGAAACATTTCTCTAGTTGATATTGTATTCTGATTGTTTGCTATAGCACGACATCAACGCGCTCAGTCGGAATCTCGCCATCGACCCGACCCTGATGGGCCTAGCATGCCTGTGCCCGAAATTCAACGTTTGTCCATTATTGAATCATTCCTCGAAAAAGAAGATGTATTTACTGCTTAACAGGATCCACCACTGCAAATTCCTCAAGGGGTCGCAATCGTCGAGCTCCAACTCCATTTATCCCTCCATCTACCAGGCGCGATGATCGAGACCACGAAGAAGATCGTCCAAGAGGCCTTCGTAACAATGATACCAACAGAAACTATTCTCGCCGACGTTCTCCAGTCAGATACGATACCCCGGAACCCATCGACGACGACATTCAAAGAATACTCAGGCCCATGCCATCCGCTGAGTCCGTTGTCTATGGCCCCAAGGGTGAAAGACCTAGAAGACGTCTTACAAATCCGCTTCCTCCGCCTCCTCGAGATATCTATGAGATGACCCCATATAAAGGCCTCGCCGACTTGCCAAGGACATCCGCCGCTTTGCTTGCGACCACGTATGGTTCTCGACAGCATGTATACGATGCCGAGAATCCGACTGTGAAAAGAAATAAATCCGTGAAGGGTATACTTCGTGCATTCAGCAAAAAGAAAAGTCAAAGGAACCAGTCCAAGTTGTCCCAATTTTCAAAGGATCGCAGGTCCAGTTCCAATCTCAGCTTACACAACCTCAAACGCAAATGCCACAACCTCAAGCCCAACAGCCCCAGCCCCAATTCCCGCAAGGTCAAATGCAGCAATCACAAATAGCGCAGCCACAAATGCAAATGCCTCAAGGACCAGCGACTCAACCTGATATACCCCAAATGCAACAATCCCAACTCACGCAGCCTCAAATGCAGATGCCTCAGGGCCCCGGTCAACCCGCTGACATTCCTCAAATGCCACAATCTCAACTCACGCAGCCTCAAATGCAAATGCCTCAAGGGCCAAATCAGCTCGATATCACACCTCAAATGCCGATGCAACAATCCCAACTCACACAACCTCAAATGCAGATGCCGCAGCCCCAGTCTGACAAGCTTCATCGATCAGGTTCGCGGTCAAGTAGGAATTATGCTGGGATCGGCACGCCGGGGCCGAACTATCTTCAGCCTCAGAATATCCAGTTTCCTCAGCCGGGAGGGGGGAGTTCACATTATGGTTCGTCGCCAATGCACTCACAATCTTCCCCTTCGTCCGATCCTATACCTCCAGTACCTCCAGTACCAAGCAATCCGCCGCCTATTCAATTCGACCAGTTCAGCCCACTCAACGGCTTTCTGAGTCACTCCCAATACCGCGTTTTGTACCGGAACCAGATGTACCGGACGGCGCTGCATCTCCATGAAGCTATGAAGTTTATCGACACACGCCCTGATATAGCAGAGATGATCAGGAGAACGCCAGACATCCATTCTGTGTATCCTCTGGCACAGCAGTACCAGGAGTTTATGAGGAACGACTGGCAACATAAGTGTGTTGAATTTGTACGTTTTTTTCTTAATCTTCTTTTTTAGGCCTTATATCGATTGCTTATTTTACTTCAATAGATGGAAGAAGTTGTCTGGCTCAAAACGCGGCAACACCCAGACCTTCGTTCTCTTCTTTTGAATACCGGTTTTGCGAATATCGAGTATATCGACCCAATAGATGGTTTCTGGGGAACTGGCCCGTCAGGTGATGGTCAGAACCACCTAGGGAAAATTATGACTCGCGTTCGCGAGAAGTTACGCTCCTAGATCTCCGCTCTTTTTGCTCTTTGTTTCTCTCTTCCTCTGTTTTGGTTTCCAGCGCCACCTACTCTATCCTCTGTTCTTCTTACTTGTACTACTTTTTCTTTTCCTTCTCATGGGCCCTTGAATGGGGCTATAACTGGTATTATGCTTGGATTTATTGCTTTCTTCGACCCGCACACCCACACGAACGTCACGCACGATATCTTACCTCCCTATGATCTGCTATATTTTCTCGCTCATCATGTTTCCACTCGCCCAGAGATGGGAAACTACTTCTATCCCTCAGCATTGGCGCGTCACATTATCTTGTAAATAGTTAGTTAGTAGCTAGTCGATAGAACAATGATATATTTTGAACAATTCGATATAAATACAATCCAACAATCAAATTCAGGTTGGCCTTGTCATAGTCATAGCTTGCTTTTTCTATGGTGTATACTAGAAGGATCTACTACTACTGACGGTTTCATTTGTAGCTGCGTGCCGCTGACGATTAATCTATGTTTCTCGACATCCCAGATCTACACAAGGAGAAATAGCGGTCAGATATGTCCTCGTCCAAGAAGATGAAGCCCGACTTCGCTCTGACAGCACCCTACGTCCTCTGCTGTGGATACTGAGCGGTTGATAATCCTTATCCTGGAGCCTCTATAATAAACTAGATCAGAAAAGCAATAGGCTGCGGACGTCATTACCTATGAAACTTACGCTGGCGGTGCAGAATGATGGAAAAAGAAGTTGAACGTCTGCGTGACACCGATGACCTCGTTCTCGTCCTCCAACAACCTCATCAGTAACAGGGAAATGGCAGACCCCTCAAAATTTCAAAGGAAACTCGTTAAGCTTCAGGTTTCTGACATGAGATAAGAAATGTCGCACTCATCCATTAGACAAGTCATGGACCCCTGGCTCATGATACCATCTTCATTGCACATATCTAGTTCATATTTTCCATTCATGAGCGCTCAACACAAAACAACAACAATCTTTGACACTCACCTGGCGTAATTTCGAGATCACAAACCATCTTTGAAGACATCTTTTTCGGGTCGTCTGGAGAAGGCTCAATGGACACCTCTTTGAGTTCCAGCCGGGTTCTCATCGAATGCCCAAATGATGAGCTCCCCGCATGTCTAGCATCATGTACCATCGAACTGCGGCTTCCTTGATAAACAAGGACGCGTTTCCACCAATGGTGGACATGATTTCTGAGGAAAAGGGGTGATTTATTAAGTATTCAAGGTCATTTTGTGGGGGCATATTGTAACCGAGACGTTTCTGGGAATATATGTACCAGTATGTACCCCTTGTTATATAAAGATCTCCGGTAACTACATGACCGGCTACATACATAACTCTGTGGCAGGGATTTCTCAGTCAGTCATTATCAGGCGCCACTGCGCCAGGCTACAGAGAGCTCCCAGCCGGTCGAGCAATTCAAGCACTGTGGCTAGATAAGCCACCCATTACAATCTTCGCAAGGGTTTCTTAGGAGTCTTTAGGGTGCTATGGCTCATCGTGGCGTGGCATTAGAGGCTGCAGGTATCGCTCGAAATAATGGCTGCCTTTCGGAATGTGTTGCAGACGAGGAGAATTAATCAATTTAATAATGTAACAACAATACCGGTATAATTGTAGCGTAGTAGATTATCGTAGATGCAGTATAGTTTGGTAGGAGGACGCTGAGTATACAGGTTATCCCTTGAGCCATGTTGCTGGTTTGGAGGGAGACATTGTCTGTTGAATTCCCGTAGCAACGAGTCGATGATTGTTTTTGTCCCAGACCTGTTAATCGAACTGAGTTGTGCTCCAATCATTGAACATATTTGATCTCACCGCGCATTTCCCGGTATTTGTTTCCTCTCCAGATGCCAGGGATGCACTTACGATGCGCAGTTTTGTGCCCCTAGGTAATGGGTCAACGACGAAAAGGAGTCCTCATTATTCTACACTCACACGACAGCAGGAAAGTGGAAATACGTGTTGATGGTCTGCGATACACCCGGCGGGGTGTTCAGACCTGTATGCGCGTTAATGATAACCATCGCTAAAGTAGAACACCTAAAAATATCATCGCTTTGAGCATATAAATGAGTAGTTTGTTCCATTTAAACCTACTCGTCAATTAAATAGACTATACAGCCTTGATTTAATGTGCCACCGCTACTGCACATATCTATGATAGAGTAAACTTCAACAAACTAATTCAAATTCTTTTTACAGTAAATACTCACCCGGTGTTACTTCTATCTCACAAGTCACCTTTCCTTCCGTTTTCAAGGGATCGTCGGGGTTGGGGACCACGGATACATCTACGACCTTTATCCTTGCCGAAATGTTTCCTCCGAACCCCGTCCCTTTATTCCTGAAGATGGCCAGCCATTTCACCGGTATTTCCTTGAGTTCGAGAGGTGTGTTCCCAGTTATTCCTGATGTGATATCTGCAGGGAGACGTGATCGGAGAAATGCTTCTGTCTCGACTTGGCTTGCCATGGTTATACACTGTCCAGAACTTAAAGCAGTCTTCAAGGCTATGAAGGTCCCAAGGTGCAGAAAATAAGCGATCTCGAGACCAACGGCGACATCGGACACATAATGAAAATCACGGAAGAGAGAAAGAGCTGACCCGGCTGGCTTGCATTCCGGATGACCGGTCGGCGGTTGCCAAGATAGGAACCGATAACCACGTGCGAGCGCCCAGCGTCGAGGGAGCGAATCGCGAGATTCATATTTTAGCAACTCCAGCCAAAAACAAATGTAGGTCCACATCCCTAACTAATATCGCTTGTTTGCTTGGAAAAAACAAGAAATAACTGGATAATCGGTTGGTTTGCCTGTGAACGAATCTGATGGGTATGCGTGTTTTTATGGCCGACAAGATGTCGATTTTGTTATGAATTTCACTCGCAGTGGCGAAAAGAGCATTCCACGCGGAGAGAAAAGTCTTTCGTAACCATTTTTTCCGATCGCCTGAAGCTTCTGTTTAATAAAGTCAGTCAATAATAAGAACTGACATCTTCTCTTCTCAGCACACGTTTTACCACTAGATCATACGATGGGCCATTTACAAATCTTTCTACCGACTTCGATGAGCAAATGGGCATACGAAAAAGATATCGACGTATCGCACATGCGGGGTAACGCATCGACAGAAACAAAGAGATTTTGTCTTGCAATACTTCACCTTTTGTGGGCACCAAGAGCACTTCTTTCGGGGCGGACATAGGTCAAAACTTGAACTGGGTAGAAATGAACATTCACGAAGAAAATCATTACACCTACGCAGAGACGATATTCAATATCACGGTCGAGAAAGGTACTTGTTGATTTTTATCTCTATGGCCGAGTTATACGGACAGAGGTTTACCGAAACGATACCAATTTTGTAGAAATGTGTAACGTTCGCCAAATTTTGCACGGCGCTTGTGCGGCGTACATGGTAGACCTGTATGTTCATACAGTTTATTAGCCCTCGACCTTGTTTATTCATTTGATAATCTAAAGTTGTACCGTTGCATCGCTTGTGACTCTCGGAACTGCACAAGGATTTGATGGTACTGGTGTTTCCCAGTCCATGAACCTCGTTTGGCATCGTGCAATTCGTCTGTAAGTACAAGGTGATCATGCGAATCTTGTTTCCTCACAGAAGGATTGTAGAGGCCAAAAAGTCAAAATAATATCGAATTCCGTGTCTGGAAAAGGTAGGATAAGAACCATGAGGTGTGAGGCGAGTAGCGCTCTGTTATCCTCCATTGACCATAACACCTTCATAATAATCTGTCTTTTTTTTTTTTTTTTTTTTTTTATAGCTCTGGGCTGATGATAAGCTATGCATATCTGCAATCCACTCTACTGTTAACATAGCCCTCATATTCAACGATAAAACCAAACCTAAACTCTGATCACCGGTCCATGAGGTCTCCTTGGTCTTAAGTTTTCTTTGTGATTAACTTGTACTACATAACCTCTTGATTTTCTTGCTCTACAGTATCATATACCTTATTCTTTATCTAGGCTACTAGACGTGATCTTAACCTCACAGAGTACTCGAGCTATGTACCTAAGAGACACAAACTGCAAATAATGTATCTATATCTACCTACGTGGTGGTAACATAACTAGATTGCAACTTTTGAGCAACTAACAAAGGGGTTCAAAGAATCCCTTTTATGCATAACCGCTCTCGAGGGACCAAATAGCCTGATATGTGGTATAATCCGATGTAAAATCTGATAATGTCTCCCTAACTCTAAGGCAGAGATTGGAGGTAGGTGCGGAGTTTGTCTAGTGCTTTATATCTGTGCGACATCTTGTTTTTCTGATCCGAGGGCATTTCCGCGTAGCTGTTATCAACATTATTATTGAGTGAGAACACATAAATATTGCGACATAAACGTACGTTTGTCCGGTTCCTAGAGGTTCGAAGATAGCGTCCCAGCCGAAGACCTTCGTGCCTCGTGCAGGCACAATAGTGCCGTCCGTTCGTCCTTCAAAGATGATAGGTTCTGTCCCTGAAAAAAGTGTTCAGAGTATCTCTCAGAATTCCAATACACGTGATTTTTACCTGGACCTGCTGAATATGCGAATGTGCAGACGGCCTCAGCTGCTTTAGTAGGGAATCCAACGAGCAACGCATTCAGTCCTTCGTGTCCAAGTTCGGTCATGAAGTGTTTAATATATGGGCCAGGCAGGCCTTTTAGGGCGACGTAGCAGAGAGCGGTATCTTCTGTGATACAAGGTCCTCCAATCTGGGAAAACAGGCCAGTTTCAGGTTAACTGGATGAAGTAGCACTCGCGAAACGCGTATAAATGGCTTACGAGCTCGGCTGCCCTTTTACACTTGTCGCTCGCGACTTCTATGGTGGTTCCCTGGATTTCAGGGACTGCAGAACGCTCCATTGAGAAGCTCCAGATCTTTAACACCAGTTTAGTACAGAAACTTACTGTCTAGACTTTGAGAATCTATTTCGATCGGATGTCCTCCTTCAGAGAGGATTTGCTTGACCTCTTTCAATTTGTTTGCATTGCCAGTAACAAATACTGTGAACACGTCGATATACGTGAGATATCGCCGAACTGAGAGCCCCATTGTGCGTACCTAGACGTTTCCCAGGTGTCATTGTATCGATCGGTGCAGGAGGTTCGAGATGAAATTGGCGGAACGTTCAATGCACTAAAGATTGAAAGGTAGTGCGGCATCTTTATCTTAAGTAGATCACTTATGCCGGCAAGATCCGAAATTATGTACTATGTAGTAGTCGAATGACTCGATCGCGCTGCGCAGATTCGCCCCCTAATCGTATGTATGTGATTTGTATCCAAGTCTTCATAGGCACCGTTTTCGACGGAGAAAATGTCTGGATTACAAAGACGTAGTTGAAAGAATGACTCGAGGCGACAAGCCATTACTAATTCGTTATCAAATGATCGCTACAGCTAAACTGTTGAAAAAGACTGCATAGAAACAATCATGGAAGGAATTGTCATGATTACCACAAAAAGGATACACACCATCTATGAAGTAATCTGCGATGCCAAATCGGCTTTCTTTCGAATACCATCCGCCCACGCAATCGCGTCTTTCCTCCCTTTCTCGATATCAATGAAAAACCAAATCACTAGCGATGCCGCGAAGCACAGCGCGAAAAGGAACGGAAAGCCCATCCAATTGCTTCCTGATTTATCGATGATGGCTTGGATCACGTTCGGGCCTATCATCGACGACGCGCGATTGGAGAGTCCGAAGAGCCCGAAGAACTGCAGTGACGCGACGATTGAAAGGATTGAGTTGAGGGCTTGGGCAAATGTTGACGATAATGAAGTATGGAATTAGTTGCTTACCATGTTGTCGAATCCGGGAGGCGTGAGCTCGGCCATCATGGTCTGCGCAAATGCGTAATAAGGCGCTTGGAAGAGGCCGAAAACGACGTTGTATGCCCTGCAGTGTCACTATCAGAATCGTACTGGCCATAGAAGAAGCTCTTGACTTACCAAAATTCCCAGACGTTATGGAATCTGAAGGGTGCAATTAGTCCACACACGCAGTTTCATAAGTCTGGTAATTGAGTTCATACCCAATCTTGTTGGTCCATATACCAAGCATGCCCCAGAACGGGATAAGTATGGTGACGACATTGGTTACAACAAACTGGGAAGGATACGGAGATTTAGAGATACGAAGTCGTACAAAATGAGAAAGGCTTTACCATCTTCTTGGTACTGATTTTGAAATACCTCTGGAAGTACCAGAAACCAAGGGTGCTCATAGTGGATGTGATCGCCTGGGCAAGCCCCAAATATGTGTTCTGGAGGAAGCTGAATGAGAATTTGTCGTTTTGACATATGGATATCAAGGTTCCGGTTGTGTTAAGGCCCTAGAGTATCAGAATCATTATGAGTCTGAGTCTTCTGCAACGACGGGTGTGAAATCGGCGTACATCTGCTAGAAGAAAGAAAGCGAATAGGTAGATGAAGGTATACGGCAATTGCTTATACTGTTTACTGGCTGCCCAGAGCTATATTGCACAATTAGTTTTACAAGTTTGTGAAAGTGGAAGAACGAACCTGCTTCCATCCAATAGTGATATAATGCTCTCCTTTAGGAAGAGCGGGTCCAGGACGTGGTTGCTGAAAGATGACTGTATATCAGATGTCAGTATACAACCTAACAGGCGAGATAGAAGGCGACGCACACCACCAAATGCCCGTTACCACCCAGTATGCATTGGTTCTGAAATGCGGTAAAAGTTAGAGTGAGATTAGATCCGACAAAGGGGCACTTTTACAAAACAAGCGTATAGTTATTGACTTTCGCGTTGCTGGCCAATGGAAGGAGAATGGACAGGTTCAGGCAAAGAGTAGCAATGTAGCCGATGTTACTGTGCGCCTGAAGAAAAGACATGAAAAGACTGAAAGGAGAAAAAAAGAGTGTGATGTGACTGACTGTGGAAATGTTACTAATTCGATTCTTTTCTAGACTCCCCTCAACTTCGTACTCTTCCTTCGTGATTTCGCCTGATTCGTATTTGGTAAGCAGTGTTCGAGTGTGTTTCGTATTGCGGGCGAGGCGGGGGAATATGGCTGCATAGAACACTAATGTAGCGCCGTATGAGATAAAGCCTATCATATATAGAGCCATAGCGAGCGGCCAACGCGAAGGGGCTGTCGAGTGTATTCATGAACTAAATGAATAGGAAGAGTATAGGAAGGAACGTGCTTGTAAGACTCATCTCTGCGAATTGAGATGCCCAACAAATGACCGTGATGACCAGCAACAGCCAACGTCCGAAGGTCCCGTAGTCGGCGGCAGAGCCTATGGTTGTGAATATCATGGTCATGATCTGAGCAAATCGTCAGCGTTGGAGGAATGTAATGGGACTCAACACGTACAGCAAAACTGATACCGTTTGCGATGAGGACCACACTGGAAACCGACTTGGTACCACCTGCCCAAGGAAGCACGCAATTTCCGGAAGAGCCGTCTCCATTGCATGATGATCCTGGCCCTCTGGCTGGGTCGTAGCCTGCGCTAAACGCTAAGGACTGAAATAGAGTCATAGAGAATCCTAATGGACCAACTCCCTGATAAACATTGATCTCAATAAGATTGTAGCGTAGAGTGAGCAGTAACCATACGTTATCGCCATTGTAGTATACTTTGGAATAGCACAAAGTTCAGCAGTGGTGGCTTGACTGGGAAAGGCAAACATAACTTACAATAATAACTCCATAGTTCTTTTCTTGTGACTATAGGTTCATCCTTCGTTATCGACGATACGAACATCGGTCCATTGTTGTCCATCGAATATGATATGAGCTCAGCGCTACCAGACGCCCCCTCCGACTGTGTCTTCAACTTCTCGTCTGCAGGACTGATATCGCTGTCCATGTTTCCCTTCTTCCTGGGAAGTGTTGGCAGAGACAATTCACACTGAGCAGTGGGTCACGGTAGAAGCCTTCTCGGATCCTCAGGGCCTGATATTTATACGCCAATGTAGGTTGGAACAGGAGGATTGGGAATCAACATAATCGAAGCTCCAACTCGTCCATAATGTAATTGCCGACAGATAGAAGCCTATCAGTGCCGCACGTCTTGTGATATGCGCGAAGTGAGCCTCGCTGGGTAAGGATAGAGGAGTGCCATGCGTGCCATTACGCACCATGAATTGGTGTGCTAAATTTACAGCACGAAGTTGGTCCCGCGATACACTGGTGGGGTTTACATGGGGTTTGCTGGCACTGGGGACTTCAGGATTGTACTTTTGAGAGATCATTGTCAGAAGAGCGTGCTCAATGGCGAGCAGCATCGGATATGTAGAAGGAAGCGAGGTCTTCAGAATCTTCACATGGCCCGAAGGAGTTGGAGTTGAGAAAAGGAGCGAACACCCTGAAGAGATGATTTGCAACATCGGGCCGAGCTTCCGTAATACACCCTTCTAGGATGGCAGCAGTGGGAGCCTTGTCTTTTCAACCAAAACCATACACGAACCCAATGCAAATCATCGGGATCTGTTTTAAAGGAGCATTGGAGCTGAAGGAGTAGTCAAGTTGTCGCAACTGGTATGTTATCCATTCGCTGACTGGTGTACCGTTATCTGATCATATTTTCTTGTCGTAGTAAGGAAAAACCCTGACATTAACACGACCACTACTCCGAAGAAAAGTTCTCAGTGCAGCAGAGATGTTCACGGTCACGAGCAAATGCTGGTTCTCCGTGTGCTTTCTTATCGCTCATCGGCCTGGTCTATGACCAGCTCTTGCCTTCCGAGATTAGGCAGCATTCCAGTCAATACGACCACCAAGGTCGGGACGCTTGTGATCTGGGATCGTCGGATGTGGTACGTTGATTCTTACCAAGTGTTTCTAAGCAAACAAACTAACCAATATGTCTGTCGTGTCCAATAGAGCCTAGGATGATTAAATTCATCCGATTGCTTTTACTTGCCATAATCTTTCCCTGCGTTCTTGGGGGCCTCAATGTATTGTCATCGCACCCTCCAGGACATGTCGTCAGCTTCAGCAATCAACCACATAACCAATATCTAGCCGCCTCTCAAGCAGCATTTACGATATCTATCAAGCCTCCATTGGCGAAGGATCTTATTCCGGATCTAAGACCTGCAACAAGTTTATGGTTCCAAGATCCGATTACCATCGAATCTCTACAAGCACAATTGGATTTATATTCCAAGGCTGACGATGTTTGGAACAAGAACTTCATCGAATCCCTATTCATCGTATGCGACAGTCAAACCCAAAAAAATGTCGACGTACAGACGGAGACATATGCATGGTTAAAATCAAGGGGTGTTATCCGAGTGTTTCTTTCAAGTTCCATTCGACTACCTTCACCAGACGTCATCGCATCCTATCTCATCTCAGAAAAGATACCTCCTGGGCCATTCATTATTACCGCCTCCGAAAGCTCTCCCTCCAAACTGCAAATACACAACGTGTACAAGTTATATCTAGACGAATATGAGGCGTTTCTGTTCGGCTCAATACCCGATCTGGTCCAAGGAGGATGGATGCCTACCAACATCACCAGTACACTGCCATCAATAGAAGATGGGCCAGAAACGCAGCTCATTCCTGTTCCTTCGCGTTTGAGCATGCTGCGCTCCAAAGATCCTCTCGCCGGCACTCGGTTCGGCTTGAAAGATATCTTCGACGCACAAGGTCTGCCCACATCCGCAGGATCGCTGGCGTATGCAAGGACGCATGCCATTCCCAACGAGACCGCGCCTTCGATTACCAAACTTTTGTCCCTCGGAGCGACTATGGTGGGGAAAACGCGGACATCGCAGTTCGCGCATGGCGCACATCCCTGGGAGTTCGTGGATGTGCCGTATTCGTGGAATCCGAGAGGGGACGGACATCTTACTGCGTCTGCGTCGAGCTCGGGAAGTGCGTGTGCGATTGCGGGGTATGAGTGGCTGGAGTTCACGGTTGGGAGCGATACCAGAGGCAGCGTTAGGAAACCAGCTGCGCTGACAGGCGTGTATGGCATCCGGCCGTCTCATGGAAGCTTGGATTTGTCCGGAGTCGTCCCTCTCTCAGAGGAAATGGATACTGCTGGATTCTTTGCTCGTCATCCGCACATTTTTTATGAAATAGCAACTCGGTGGTAAGTTTGTTTCTTCTGGTCTTTGTCGAATTATTCTGAACCGAAGTCCCAGGTATATAGATTCTCCCGTGGCAAGCAAAGAGACCTTTTCTCGCTTTCCGTCGAAACTTTTATACCCAATAGATCACTTTCCTGTTAAAAGCAAAAACGGCCAAAATCTGATAGACGGCTTTATTTCAACCTTGACTCGGCACCTCGGAATCAGTGTAATGCATGTCAATTTTACCGAAACACTTGTCCCATTTTTTCCCAACGGCACCTTTCCGGCCTTTCAGAAGGCCTCGAATAAATTAGCGGAATACCGATCCTGGATGGATGTTGGAAACCCTACGACACAAGAGCACCTTTCGCGATTCGGAAGCTACCCAATCTTCGACCCTATACCGCAGAAGATGTTCGCTCGCGCTAAAGTCATCACGGCTGACGATTTTGCGGAGGCTGTGGCACTTAAACGCGCGTTCAGTGATGCTATCTCGCAGGATATCTTCAAATATGACGAAGAGTCATGTTCCGACTCCATCTTCATGTACGACACCGCTACAGGCGGGATCCCATCGTATCGCGTGGAGGATTTCAATCACCTTGCCGGTGCAACGCCGTTCCTGCTGACTGCAGCTGGTGGCGACAACCCCGAGGCTGCTGCGTCCGATTTCTTCAACTTTATTGCCTCGATGGGCGAATTACCTGAAGTCACCGTGCCGATCGGCCAGGTGGATTATTTTAGCCCTTTAAGCAGGACGTGGGAGCCAATTCCTATTGCGATCCAGTTGGTGTCGCGGAAAGGCTGTGATAAGATGCTCTTAGAACTTGTGCGAAGGCTGGCTGATGCAGGCGTGGTGCAGCCTGTACAGGTGGGGCGATCGCTTTTCTGATGGACAATTGCTGTGCAGTAAATATGTACGAGGGATCCCAGGACTTTGATAATTATAACGCACACACGCCAAGGCACGAGCGCTATCAAATGTATCTTTAGCTGTTGTTGCCAGGTGTTGTACGTATTTTCCTATTTATATGTTATCTGTGTAAGAAGGAAGTGGTCTCATGTGTATGACATCCTTAAAATCCCCGTATCGCATATAACATTGTATTCTTCTATATTAATAATACGATGGCGCCCGCTTACCCAGCCCCATGACATTACTAGTGTGGTTTATAATAGTAAACACCGGAAAGATTTACCCTAAACGAGTAGAAAACGCCCCACGAGTTGGTATATTCTTCCGATCCTAGTCATCCACAAACAGTCCAAATTGATGGACTTGAGTCACTGTCATGAGAAGAATATGGATGGGGTTTTCGGAGGACACATGTGGCACAGCAATGGCACACAATTATGATAAAGTTCTCCCAGGGATTTTGAATACAAAGAACAAGACTATTCGCGGAAGCATTAAGAGATTTTGTCGAGATTTTGCTCCGGAAACCGGGGTGGGATTGAAGGAGAGCGGTCAACATGGACCTACAACCGGCCGGACACGTGGGATTGGCAAACTCCGAATAGAAAGAAAAGGACGGGATTGACATTGTACCTGGTCTACTTCCATGCTGCATTCCTAATATCAGAATCCCAACACGAGG
Organism: Psilocybe azurescens; assembly: GCA_023853785.1. NCBI lineage: Eukaryota > Fungi > Basidiomycota > Agaricomycetes > Agaricales > Agrocybaceae > Psilocybe > Psilocybe azurescens. The sequence continues at coordinate 20,250 of JAJIRX010000208.1, read as the reverse complement.
TCGTGAGACCCACTGCAAGAGCTATTTGCCCTAACCTGCCGACACAGATGTCTTCTATTTGATTGTCTCTTGTTGTACTCTTACTCCCACCACTCTTTGTCCCTACCATGAGCCTGGCTATACGGCCTACGCTGCGCCCTGTCGTCTGGTCCGATGTAGACGCCCATGGCCATACTCTTCGTCGTGAACGATCTCCAGAGACAGACAACTACGACGATTCGTCTGACTACCCATCAAAGAAGAAGAAAAAGGCATTGGGGGTCCCTGCAGTCTACTATCCTCCACCTCTAAGCCCCTCCGAGATGATGTGGCGCGATCGCTATGGATATCTGTTTCAGAGAGGGTACCAGATTCGTCCCCGCTACCAGCCCAACTGGACACCAACGTGGTTGGGGAATGGGAGGCACCATCACAGTGGAGAGGATCATATAATGCAGATTGTGCGTTGCGTGGGTGGGCCTTGCCGTTTCTACGGAACTCTAATTCTATTGTTATTGTGTGTCACACACATCAGCTTCCACAGGTTTTGGATGGTATCAGAAGGCAGGACGGATTGGTTGTGTGTATCAAGATGATCCAAGATCGCAGGAAGCTTCGACAAATTGCAATAGTGGAGTACTTTTCGACGCGCCGTTTGTCGGAGGACTCGCGAAACCACATCGTGCCATTCTATGACTCATTTGGAGACACATTTTCGCCGCACATTCAATACATTGTCACCCCCGTTCTTCGCCGTTTCGATGACCCGCCATTTCTCATGGCATGTGAAGTTGTGGATTTCGTGTCACAGGTCCTCGAGGTGCGTTCGCTTATTCAATCACCCGTTATTGTTTCTGGTTTTGACCATTAGCGCCCACTTACAAGGGTCTGGCCTTCATGCATGAAAACAACGTTGCCCATCAGTAAGTGACCATCGTGACCCTCTTATCTCCTCTCGAGAGGTGCTTAGTAATCTGTGCCAATGTGATTTTCTCAGCAACCTTACTGCCGAACACATCATGATGGATGCAAAAGCACTCGTTCCAACGGGCTGGCACTTCGTGTCACACTTCTGTGAACCGGATGGAATGACAAGAATACAATTTCTGGACCGTAAGAACCACTCCGTGCGATACTACTTCATCGGATTCGGAAACTGTTACCACATCTCCCCCAACAAAGTCCCTTTGGTCACAGACATAGGGGGCAATGACGACGACGTTCCAGAATTGTTCACCGGAAAACCTTACGACCCCTATAAACTTGACGTATACACACTAGGAAACATTTTTTAAAGGAACTATACCAGGTCCGTCAGCCGTTCACCACCTGTCCCGAAAGAGTTAGAAATGCTGATGATATAATGGGTTAGAAATATTACGGAATAGATTTCCTGAAAGACCTCACGGATTACATGCGCATACAAGATTTCGAAAAACGACCAGGAGCGGGCAAAGTTCTCAGTAGATGGTATCGGATGCGCAGCACCTTCAACGAGGACGAGTTAGAGGAGCTGGCCTTGCTTTACAAACCCGGCATGCGCCCCCGTGTCATGACAGAGTCCCCTCCAAGCAGTTCCAGCGGACGCTCCTTCAAACGCGACATATCATCCATCATCAATCGTCCAGGTCCGAGAGATAGACCGTCTGCCTCTGGTTCTGCCTCAGCATCCCCATCCACATCTAGACCCTCAGCATCTCCTATGACTTCATCAAGACCATCAGCATCTCCTATGACTTCATCAAGACCATCAGCGTCGCCCACAACCTCATCAAGACCATCGGCATCTCCCTTAACCTCGTCCAGACCATCAATGTCTCCCTTAACCTCATCCAGACCATCGATATCTCCCTCAACGTCGTTCCGACCATCATCGTCTCTAGTCATGTCCAGACCATCAGCATTGCCGTCACCGATGTCGTCTGGAGTTGTATCACCATCAGCCCCCGACGTTGAATACACCTGTGGATTGTTCCTCCGATTTCTTTTTTTTATTATGTTCTGTTCTCTTTTCCTACACCCTCTCCATCTATATTTGTGTTTTTCGCTATATTTTATCTGATCTATTTCTTTCCTTTTTCTTTTCCTTTTCATTCCGACTCTCACTGTCGTCGTCTATAGTCACTTGTATACTACCAAGAGCAACACGTTGTACATGTACATGTCTTTTCCATTTGCTTCCGATCTGCCATAGTATTTACTCGCACATGGACTTAACTACTCCTACACTTCTCTCCCATTTTCAACTGTCGCTCTGAACGTTAACCCTATCAACATCGACATCGACATCGACATACATACGTAGCGGACATCCATTTCGTTTTCTGTTTCAACTCTACTAGTAGTACTCCCAAGATTATCGGGACTGCTTCCACGGATCGTCCGCGTCATGTCGTGTAGAAATCATTACTGAACAGGACGAGGAGACACGGTGACGAGTCTGGGTGAGCCTTTCAATGGGGTAAGCGCGCGCCAGAGATTGAAGGATCGAGAAGCTCGCGGAAGGCGGAAAGACAATTCAACCGGACACCTTGGCAGATGATCGACGATAAGATCTAGTTGATCAGAGTCCCTATCAATATGTGGGCCATTTGTGGGTCCTGTACCTAACCGTGGCGTTGGGCTATTTCGGGTGCTTGGATGCCATTCATCCTGACAGTTGATTTATTATTGACTGTTCATGATGCATCTGGGTATATCCGTGAAGTTGAACGAGCAAGCGCCTATAATTAATTTGAATGACTGAAAGGTTGTTTTTGAATATCCACAAAAATGGACTAAATATGTATAATACAAAGAAAACTTGAAGAAGAGCCACACCGCTTTTGAAGTTCTCGAGAATCATGATACTACTATTAATACTGATAGGCCTGCTATACTGCGTCCGAGTCCCTGGTTCGGCTCGTGTCGTCGCTAGGGCCCGCACTGGAGCTGGAATGGCTGGAGAATTCGAGATCCATGGTGTTCGATACCTGGAGATATGATGATATATCTTTAGATCGAAGGGAGCAAGGTTGGTTTAATACTTACTGTAACAGTGACCACGCCGTCCGTCTTGTTTGCCTTCTCCGGGCTGAATACTATGGGTGTTATAACGCGACCCGTTTCGGTCATGGGCAATACGAATTCATTATTGGACTGGTCCATATTTCGAATGGTATGCCGAGCACCCAAGCTGGAATGAAGTTGAGTTCGACATAGATACGACAACCGAAGTATTTATACATACTTTGCTAGCAGACACAGCGAACGGACTGATATTATTGGTGATTGGTGAGTATGGATATGTATAGTGCTGAAAGTAGGACTGAACTCACTAGCAGTCGTTTGATAGCCCAAGAAAAAGTCGACGTAATTGAATCCCATAACAGCGAACTGAGCATTCCAATCAGACTTCAAAGAACTCGAAGACATAAGATTTTATCCTCACTGTCAGGAGTTGAACAACGAGAACGACACTAAAGAAATCCGTTCTCTTTTAGTCTCCTGCGCGTCTATAAAATTTTGATGCGTACCTAGTCAGAAGGCCGGTGCTCAGAATATACAGAATGAGTACAGTTATCATTCGGTTTGTCCTGAGAAAGTGGCGGCGTTTAGAATATAGGCGATCACGATGCTTATTCTATAACACACCTGGCAAGTCCGTTTCGCGATTTGCGACGAACAAGATAAAATACTTGGGCAGAAGAGATCAAGAGATCACAAGCCGTTGATAGCGAAAGCCATACTACAACCAGCCACTGTGACGGAATTCAGACGATGCGTATGCCCTTGATTAGATGGCAAGCAAAATTAGATAGGATACGACTGACAGTATGCTCCTCTAATTTTGAAAATAGGCGAATCTTGAATATTGTTGCCATAGATGCTATGCCAAACCCTTTGTGAAGCTGGGTCAGTAATGGCGTGCATAACTGAAGAGATTACGCTTTACCAAGGGCAGTGACTGCCAAAGCAACCTGGAAGATAGGAAAATCAGACAAAGAGGTTCACGTGGAATTTACGGCACTTACAACCAATCCACTGAGGAAGTACCCGTTTCCGCTGACTATGGGAAGATTACATTAATACTCTTTAGTAATCGTAATCGTAATTTTAACCACTGACGGGTGAAGATCCGGTGGGCGTAGAACATCTGGACACTGAATGCCACAATTGCCTTGCAAACGCAGATAGCTATCAACGCTGGAGCTTTAATGAATACCCATCAGGGTTGTACGCTTACCAGTAGTCCGATGTACAAAGACCATTCCCTGAATAATATAATCTTGAGTGTCTGATGACAAGAATGAAGATAATAATGCAACAGACCATATAGACACAGCCAGGTGAATGGGCTGGCCGTATGAGGTCACGAAGTAGTAGTAGACCATGCTTGACAAGATGCCTCTGTTCAAAAGAAGGTTAGAGGCATGGCCACAACCGTCAACGTAGGGAGATAATCACAAACAAAAGATTTGCAAAACCCTAGGGTTTGCGTTAGCCCTTCCGACGCCCTAGCTCCTTAAGACCCACTTACAATATCCAAGCAACCTAAAGCCTCATATTCAGTTCCAATAAGTGGAAGGACACAAAGATATCTTACCATAGCTTTCATGGCAAGTCTGTCCCGAGGAAAATTGCGATAATATCGATAGGTCAAGACGCAGATGATGCCGACCCACCTACGGGTTTGAAAGGCGCGTCGTCAGCAAGTCCAGCCGCGATCCGTAACCCGCTATGAGACTCACCAGCCATCGAAAATGACCCCCAAGATAGCAGGCGCAATGATCCTGTCTAGAATCTCCTTCAATCCTGCATTTAACGCTGCTTCTGCAGCTGCAGCGGCCCCGGCAGCTGCCATCGTTGAGACAATCGAAGACTCGACTGGTGGTTGGAAATCAAGTTCACGAAAGCAGCATTGGGGGCTTTATATCCGGACAGCATCGTCATATCATTGCGTATTGGGGAAACCCAAGCCCGATTCCAATGCATGATCCAAGAGATTGCATGGGTCGAAGGAGGCTGAAAGAAACATGATCAGTTGATGGACAGATAGTTATCAAAGTTATCCTGATTAAATTATCCGTACATATTTGGGATGAAATCTGACGAATTGGGATCGTGATGGAAGGGTAGAGCGTTAACATCTCAATTGATCGTTAAATTTTCGCACATATAACACCGTGATACCCCAGTCCGACCCTGGCATACTTACTACCATCACACTTACTGACTGCTCTGACTGCGTAGGGGGATTTTACCTCAATTTTTATCCTCAGTACTGCGTGTCTCATTATTTGAGAAGCCACTCTAAATCCAAACCTTTCCCGTGGTATGCGCAGGACTGGTAAGCAAGCATGGCAGTGAAACTGATAGCGGTATAATAGAGCCGAGGAGAGGTCATCAGATTCAAGGTGCTCATTCATCGCCACACTAAGCCCGTCGCATGCGGAATCACGGAAGGCTTGGGCAACGACCCATAATCGTGCCCAATCCAGGATAGAATCCATAGAAGTCGTTTGTCGAATCAGCACGCACACACGCCCAAGATCACGATTTTTACGGAAAAAGAGAATACCTATCACGTATTATGAGATTTGAGAAACAAGGGGTCTGTCGGCCAAGCGGTTTGAATTACTGTCGTGACTACTGCTTAATTCCTGTGAAAGTAATCAGAAGCACCGGAGGCTCGTGATGATAAAGAAGAAGTTGCTCCTCTGCTTTGATCATCAGATCTGGACTCACTTGTAGAGAGAAACAGCTCCCTGAGTAGACAGAATAGATCACAAACGAAAAGAGCCGATCCAGAGTATTGCTTCCACCAAGCTGCAACAGCGCCCCTGTGGGAGCTGTGGAGGCTCGCAAGCTTTTTACCGATACCTGAGGGAAAACAAGGGATTATCGATAACCCTGATGCTTGTTTTGACAAGCTGGCCAACGGCCATCTTCCGGTTCGTCAGGGAAGATTTTGGTCCTGGATATGAATTCATTCTTCTCAGCAAAATCAGAATGGAACGAACTGACCAGCTAATTCTTGATGTCGTGGTAGAGATGTTCAGCGTTGACTAGCGAGTGGAGACAGCGTGCGGAATGTACGTACTGCGGATAATGTCGTGAAATTGCTGTAACTTGTGGCCAGTGGAACCGACTAAGAATTCTCATAGTTTCCGGAAAGGAAAAGCATAGTATAAATGAATAGACAAGTTTCTTGTGAGTGCCAAACAATAACAATTTGCAATTGTCGGATCGTATATATGGTGCCGCGCAAGGCCCAAGTGCTTAAGAAGGACGCGTCAATGTTCGGCGTCTATTGCAATACACGGGCTCACGGGACCGGTTCACACTGTGTGGCTGTACCGCAAAGAGAACTAGAATCTCGAAGCACTGATTGACATCCAACACTGAGTTGATGGGCGTCACCCGAAATCGCCGAATTGCTTTCGGGCATGCTGAGATATGGAGCTTTGAAAAGATAGGTACTAAAGGGATTCCTCCGCAATTAAATACATCTGAATGACACAAGCGTCGAGCAGAACCACAGCTTCAAGACTGCAAACACTATGTAATAGCACGACCATGTTATTTTTAACTTCGGTCATAAGCGCCCGCAGAATGGAGCGCTCGCGCATTCTAAATTAAACACTTAAATCCTGGCCTTTGCACTGTGCAAGCCCGAAAGGCAAATCCAGGGTTGCTCTACTTTCGTCTTTACCGCTATCCACCTCTCTTGCATGACTTTCCTCCGGTTACTAACTGGCATAACTCAGTCGTCAAAATGGAGTAGAACTATTGAGGGACTGACTATTTATAGGGCCCTAGTATTGTGGCGGTCTAATAAAAGCGACTATATAGTTGTCTGTCGTGTTGACGGTGCGCGCTGCTGGATTGGCTGCGTGCACAGGTGACGCGTGCCCGTGAGGTCTGAGTAGACGACTCAATATATTAATGGCTCCATAAAGTTGGTATAATGGTTTGGGTATAGCCCAAGTGCACTACACGATGGCACACACTGATAGTTGGACAAGTCGTTCCAGTTTATGAAATTGATTTATACACTATATAAATACTGCTACATACTTGATAGTATGTTACAAAAATGCGCGAAAAAAATACAGAAAGAAAACAGCGTGCTCTCGCCCGTCGAATGGGAGGACATGTGTTCTAACCTGGCTGCTCAGGACGTTGCAGATGGCTCACTAACGTCCGCCACGCTAGTGGTCCTGCCGGCGAATGATAGCTCAGGACAGTTTCTGTCTTGAGCCATAATTACCCTGAGTTGGGTATGGGCCCGCCCAGCACTGTCCAGAGCATTGAGAAGAAGAAGAAAAAGGGTACTACACTCTGTATCGAACTTCCGGGGTATAATCATGATTGAATGTACACATGTGTGGGCGTGGGCGTGGGCGTATCATTGTCGTTATTGCTCCAGGTCGTCGACAGGTCCGTAATTGATAAGTGGCTGAAAGAGATTACGCGAGTGTGGTAGAAAAAATAATGGAATACTTAGCGGTTTAGAGATTTTCCAGTGGTATCTGCAAGGGTTTCCTTTGCTGCGGAATTGCACGGGTCTTGCAATACCTTGTATGTGATCTGTCTATACCTCTCATTGAGCTTGACTCAAACCCCAAAACCTGGTTCTTGGCTTTTGCTCCCGGTCCGACTTGCTTCGCTGGTTGGAGTTAAGCAAGGGAGATTAGTATTAAGGCGACTAAGAGATAACAAAAGCAGAGCTCACTGCGTATTTCTCTAAGACGATCAGGCTTGTATATGTAGGGAAATATTATCTGGCGTCTGTTGGAATAGTGTCTTTCATTAATGTGTAAATGTCTGCCAGTTCCCAACTGAGTCTGTTCTCTTTAGGTCCCCGTCGGATAATATTCGAGTTCACTTTTGCACATCTTGTTTCAGGTAAGATGTCCAAGGGTAGTAGATTGTAGTACTCACTGATATATACTTGGGCTCTTGAATTCTACAAAATTTATACCAATGACGTCACAGATGGCAAGTGGCGCCGTGCACATACTGGACTTGAAACTTTGGATATTTTTATAATGACTTATAAGATAGATGTTCTCGAAGAATCGGCAATCTAGAGAATTGGACGTTTACGGTGTCGAAATCGTGCTCGGATAGAAACGATGCTGTCGGTGGTCGTAAATAAAGAGCCTAGGTAGTGGCTTAATCCTTGTTCAAGTCCCATTTAAACTGTTCAAGTTGCCCATATAATAACTCATCTCATCGGCAGAAGCCGTTGAAGATACAGTGACTTTCTGGAGGGAACGCGACGTCTGGTACCTGATATGCACTGGATGTCTTGGTAGACGACTGAATCCATAATAGGTTAAAGCGGCGTGCTTTGTTCTGGTAACTAGTTATCTTATCTACGGGTACAGGAACAAGGAACTTTATCGCCTGCAACCTGATTGATTCGGTTGTGATTCGGGGGAGCATTTCAGAGTATTCGTTCCTTTTATCGAGCGATGATTTGCCACCTTCAAATTATTGTCCGCAATGGAAAACGGAAGCATATTGTATGCAGGGACAATGTGGCGCATTGGATTTAGCACAAGACGATCGGAATGATGGCGTTGCCGGAGGGGCAGGCGGATGCAAGACAACCCCAGATTGTAACCCTCATCATTGCAAGAGCTACAGTGCGTCAGAAAAAACAGTTGCGCGAAGATCAATGGAACATTGTTGAGAGTTGAACGTTGAACGTTGAAACGTTGACCACTTGAGACCCGAGGCCGAATAGCGAATAGTGGCTGACGTAACTGGACATTGGGCCGCACTGCCTCCCAGGATCTGTAATCCAGGCCGGGCAAAGGAGCCGCCGCTTCCTCTAGAGCACCGTGCAGTCGTGGTTGTGCTAAGAGTTCTAACTAGTAGAGCTCGTCCTTACTCTCTTTAATTCTTTTCTCCTCTTTATTTCCTTTCCCTATTCACCATATTCCTATTCAACGCTGCCATATTCATAAATCCTAATCCTCGATCCTTATCGACCGACCGACCCATCGAGAATCGAGAATTAAGCGACCTGGCTTCATCTTAATTTTCCGTCGTTTATCCTGGAATTTGAAACCCGCGAGGATGCCTCTTCAGATGAACGGTGTGGAAGCGTGGATCACGGTGGACAATAAGGTGCAGGTGCAAGAGTATGCGCCTCAGATTGACTCGAAAACAGGGGTGGCGACGTGTTGGATCAGTGCAGAGCCCGGCCAGGTACGCTTCACTTGTATTGATCTGTGCTAGTCTCTATTCCTCGCACATCACGATCAACCACCCTCAGGAGGTCCAAATAACGTCTCTTGGACACGGAACTCTACTTCTCTCCCTACTGCGTCTTCCTTCTTTTTGACATTCAATTTATGCTCTTCGTTCGCTGACTCGGATATATAACTCTTGCTCATGTAGACTTTTGCCATCCGATGGCGGGATCTCACCGACCCTACGGCGGTGCACCAGCGGGACATGAGCGGCTTCGTCACCATGGACGGATACGAGCTCGGCGGGCGGATGTTGCAAGCCCGCAGCTACGCCCCGGCCATTTTCTCGCGCATCGCGACATCGCCGACATCTTGTCTCCCGTTGACGTTTTCGGATCTACCACGGACTGCAGGTAAGCATTATCATCTTATGGAATCGTTGACGTTCCAGACTGACTCGATGTTCCGTGACAGGTATCGGCGAGGATTGGATTACGCTTGGTACGATAACCCTTGACATCCATGTCGTGGAGGTCGGCGAGGCCAACAGGCTGCATGAGGGATTCTCGAGCTACTACAGACGCGACGAAGGCTCGCCTCTGTCCTCAGCGACGCCCTTCAGCTCTACAGAGGTCACAAGTGTACGCAAAATTGCCACCTTCATCTTCAAATACCGGCCTCTCGGTGAGCTTCCTTCCTTTTTCATCTAAACTCCGGCTTGTCGGGATATATTGACCTTTGCCTTTTTGTAGAGCTTTTGCAATACCACCATATCGTGCCACCTATAAGCCCATTCTCTAACCTCCCGTGGTCGTTGACCCCGCATCTGGGCGACAAGCGATCTGCGTCTGATACCGATGAAGAGGAGGATGAAGAGGAATATTTGGAGAGTCCTACTCTCATGTACAGCAGTAGTGGCGGCTCGGATTCCGAATCATCCCAGGTGCGTTTATTCTCGTTCGCTAGATTGCGCTATGAGGTCCTTTTTGCTGACAGACTTTCTCTTGCCAACAGGAATGTGTCCTTATATCGAGACCAAGACGGTCTCTGAAGGCTTCGTACTACGGCCCCCTTGCGAAACGCGTGAAAATTTAATCGATAATCCGAGGACACAGACACATATTTCAGACAAATCATCACCATCATCATCTACCTCTCTAATAATATGCTCTATTGTTCCTATTATGCACCTACTATGTGAGTGCTATCCTCTCATTCCTCATTCAACTTCATCCAAATGTATCAACACAACACTCACGACCTACTTTTTTACAGCTCTTACCCCGTATATTTGCAGCGACCTGTGATACTAGTTACCATACCATCCATTCTTTACCTCCATCTCCATTTCTACCTCTACCTCCGCATTCGTGTCCACCCCCGACCATGCGAAGTCCCTGATCTATCTGTAGCCACACACACACACACTCTCTCTCACTGCTGGCAACAGATTATTTAAGGCGACCAAAAACGATTGAAAAAATTAATTAAACGTGTTTGCGTTTTTTTCAACCATTTTCCCGATCATAAAATGTATCTAAAAGTCTTTCTTGTTGGCATCTATAAATGCCTGTTAAAGGTAACCTTTATGTCCTAATTTTAGCGGCAAACAGACTTTACATTTATATATAATTTTGACTGTATATGGATTTAACTGACACGCTCAGTTTGTTCACTATTGTCTTGTGCAACAATTGAAGAATGTTTTGGAACAAAAATTTCTTAATATGTCTTAAATTTTACGAAAGATTTATCAAACATCAAAAATGAATTATTTCTGGAAAAGTTTTCCAGAGCGGACAATTGTACAAAATTAAAGTATTTATAAAAGGAAACAATAAATCGCGTACTGAGGCCCTCGCTGACAGTGGCGATAAGCGGGTGCATCTCAGCAGCGGGTTGACAAGAGATTGTCCACAAGGGACTATATAACAATTATGCTGTTAAGAAAAGAGCATTCGAGTCCGCATTAAGACGAGCAGTTGCTTTTCGCCAGGAAGCTGCACCTCTAAGCTTGTTTCGCCCAGAAATCTGGGGCCTCAGGTTGGGCAGTACCTTTTACAATGTCAGACAGACGGGCTTGATACCATTCTTCATCCCATTCCGTCCAATGTCCAAAATTGAGGCCATTTGCTTTCTGATTATTCCAATAAAGAGGCTTCGGCCACCAAGACTTGTGAACTAGTTGGTTGGGGGCACATCCTGGGAAAGAAGGTCATGTTAAAATTAATAAAATTATTAGAATAAAAATGAAAAACCTGTGTAGCACTTATGAAGTCCACAGATGACATCCATCTCCTCGTCGGTAAGGATATCATCCCCATAGACCGTCCCATCATTGGCCGTGAAATGGTGGCCAAGGTGATGTTCAGTGACTGCAGGCGATGGGCCAAAGCAGGCAGAATCAATGCCAATATGTTCCTTCGCGAAGGCGGCTGAGGAGGCCACCAGCAAGTAATGCAGCTCGCCCACGCGAAGATGACAGGAGTCGTCGGCGGTGCTGTATATAGACGTCGTAGTCCCTTTTTGAGAAAACGTACCCGGAGCACGGATAGGCACAAGATTTCGGTTGGCCTGGAGTCCAACGGAAGGTTGATCATGAAGTGGAATTAATGTGTGGAATGACACACCCATTTCCAGGAGGTAGCGTGCGAGTGAAGTTGAAGAGTGTTTTTGAGGACTGAGCAGAAGGCGGAACACCTTGACTGCGTCTGTAGCAGTTTTCAGAGCAATTGTCCAGGGAGTCTTCAGTTCAAGACGGCTTCCCGAAGAACAAAAAGATCGCCAACCTTCTCAAAGAGAAGCCTCAAAGCTATAACATCAAGAGCAATGGGACACTGACTTTTGAGATCGTAGATGGCAGGCGGTGGGCCATTGGTCGTTTGGAGGCCCTGAAGAAACTCGAAACATGATAGGCCAAAGTCGACTGGTGGAGGGTTAAAATCCCCGGCACGAAGCCCCACAGTCTTGACGAAATCATTCCACCTTGCCTTGTCGGGGTAGAGGGATTTGGAGGAACAGCAATAAGGGGTCGATAGCCATAGTGAGCCGAAAGGTACGCCACGATGTCCACCGCTTGGGAGGGAATAAGATCAAGTCCGTTTTCGGCTCTCGTTTGACAGCGGCGCTGGTAAGGGGACGACACCCGCATACGCATGGACGCGTTGAGCAGCAAATTCCTCGACTCTTTTCTGCTGAGAATCCAGAGACTCGTCCTCGTCGTAAGAATGGGGGCAGCTGGAACGTCCTCGTCGTAAAAGCCCAAGTCATCCTCCTCATAAGCAAGTTCTTCGGGAGTCGCAAAGTATTCACAAAGATCCCATTCATTTTGGACAGAGTCGTAGCGAGCTTGAGACCCCGGATGATCATCAATTCTGTCGGCACGTTCGCTTTTTAAGACCCTAGTGCGGACAAGGCACATGTCATCTTCGTCAGCCTCCAATCCCAAACAAAAACTTCTGCTGAAACAGTAGGAGGGTTCCTTTCTCGATTCAGACGCACTTCCCTCTCCTTCGGGCGTCTCATTTGCAAGTCTTCGATCGTTGATGATCTTTCGGGCAGCGAAGAAAGATTCCCAGGGCTTGGAGGCAAGATACGCGTCTCGGGCCTTATTAAATTCCAAGTCTTCAAGAATAGCAGATTTGGAGCGAGAAAGACTGGGTGGAGACGGCGGTTGCTCCTCCAAGGCAACAGGGAGTGGAGATGGTGGAGAAGGTGGAGACGGAGACCTATAAATCATGGTCGTCGCATTCTGAAGGTGTTCCGAAGGGGGTTGAAGATAGCTGAAAGCGGGCGATATGTCTGATCTCGCTCGACTTTCGACCAACGATACCACACAGGTACCTCCCAAACGCGAAAGCCATTTCGCAAGGTCAGCACCTTGGCCACCTTTGCTGTTGAGATCGACGAACGCCTCCGGGCGCGACGGGTCGGCTTCCAGAACGCGCCCCATTATGACATTATAAAGCCCGCTGAGCCACGACTGATCTACTTTTTCCGAGGCAAGGAAGTTGAACCACTCCGGGACCTTCAGGGAGTTGGGTACTCTTTCAATGCAGGCAATATAGAACGACAACAAGCCGATCCAAATGATGAACCAATCGCGTGCGCGTCCAATTCGATAGCGTGCGCCACGAGCGGTATAAAACACTTGATCGAAGCCGAGGAGAGAGGGCGAAGGGGGAGGAAATATGGTTTTAGCAAATGACGGAAATTTTCCTTTAGGAGATATATGATAACAATTAAAACGTCTTCCAGATAGTGCCACGCCGAGGATTTTGATTGTGAGAGCTGGTACCCTGTACCCCAAGATGCGTCAACTTCATGAATGTCGTTAAGGTAGTCGCGAAGATGGCCAAACGCATATCCTTCGAATGTCGGAATATTGGGGATGAAGCTCAAAAATCCATAGGCGTCGGTCCACCATTCAGGATCGTGATGCCGGTTGAGAGATGCAGCTCCAATGCTGAATGGATACGATCTCTTCTGATCTGGGACAGAAACGCGGCGTGAGCAGTTAGGTGAATAATAAATGTCTCCGTCGCTGATGAAGGCCCTGCCCTCGGAGTGGTCCAAACGTGAGGATTGTTGAGACATTGGTCTTTAAAACTTAAGATCAGCCTAAGAACTCGACGTATGACGGAAGGTCTCAAAAAACACTCACGAAGTTGAAGTTATGCCGTTTCGGAGCCTGATCAATCGAGAGCTGGCCGTATCGCGAGCTGAGGAATAGAAGAAATGCGGCTGTTTCGGAGCCTGATTCAGTCGAGAGCTGGCCGTATCGCGAGCTGAGGGATAGAAGAAACGCGGGCAAGCTAAACCGTGATTTGGACACCCAAATAACAGCCAAAAGTCAAGGTTCAAACAGGAGGAATAGTGTGTTTTGGGCACCCACAACACACTTTGACAATTTGACGATGAAGGTGGGAGTTGAGAGGAAGAGGAATAGCGTGTTTTGGACACCCACAACACGCTTTGACGATTTGACAATGAAGGTGGGAGTTGAGAGGAACTGAGTTCGTTTAAGCGTGTTTGTTTGAGCTTGATCAAAGCTTTTGCCACACAAGCACAAGCACGCTCACGGAATCGAGAACGCATCACACGATCACTTGATCAAAGCGTTGTCACACAAGCACAAATACCACGGAACGTGATGAGCGTGTTTGGTTTAAAGGGAGAACCAAACATATGGTCTTCAGTGCGATCAACGTTTGATCAACAACCCATCTTCTCGCCACGGTGTGTCCTGGGTGTCCAGACCACACCGCGCTAAGGTTATCCATACTGTGGTTGTGCTGTGGGTGTCCAAAGCACAACCTGCTCGACCATCCACCACTTGTGCTTATCGTGTTCTGGGTGTCCAGACCACACCACGCTGAGGTTGTCCATGCTGTCTGCGTATGCTTACTTTTTGTTTTCGCTATCATAGTCGATCAACGATTCAAATATTCTCTAGGTATATACAAATTTCTTTGCTTATTGTCGCTATCTAATTGTCCGTCATGATTGCTGGTAGAGCTATAGCGGGTTTTGGTTGGAGGTCAATTTTAGTGCTCTCGCTCAGGCCAGCGTACCAAGTCACGTCGTAGAAGTTCTCCGGCAATCCTGGAATCGCCCTCGAGCGGCTAATGATCCCCCATCCTTACACGCTGCCTAGCCGGGTTCCCTGGCACAGGGTTGCCCAGCCCAGTCCTCTTGTTCATATCACGGTCGATGATTGTCAGGTATGGAATCAATGCAGCGCTGCGCCACTGTCGGATCCTGATTGTGAATTTGCGTTCTTCAGGTCCACTCTCGTCAGAAGACATGCCCTCCGCGGTCAGCATGTGTGCTACTTGGTACAGAAACTCCCAAGCAGGATCCGCCTCCTCCCTTTCGATTGTCGTTGGCGGTTTCGAGTCGGTTACTCGACAACTAGAATTGCATAAATCTCCCAAAACGTAGAAAATCGAGAAACAAACCCACCCCACGGGCGTCGGTGTGTCCCGGGCGCGACCTCGCCTTCTTGCTTTTTTGATTTTTTCCACCCGTTCGCGAGTCTGCACTTCATCTTCTCCCTCTTTCGGCTTCGTCCTTTACAAGCGCCTTGAGGATCGTGGGAAACGTTGTTTAACGGCAGCATAAGCGACTGGCTGGTCCTCGGACTGAAAGCTATGTTTCAACAAGAAGGACTGCATGAACTGGTTGATCAACTCCTCGTTCCATGGATGATTGTGTTTAACTTCAAAGCAGAAATTCAGCGGAGCTAGGCTTGGACGGCTGACCGGATTTTCATCAATTGCGAATTTTTCGACGACATTCAGAAGAGGCGGTTTGACGCCTAGGATCTGGTCATCCTTCTTGATTCCAATAAGTGAATTCATGTGGAGCCGAACTGCTTTCTAGGTAGATACGCATGGTGGGTTAGCCCACATTAAGATTTGAATGTGCCATGAACTTACCCCGATTATCTTAGATGGAGTGTTAGAGGCTTTCGTAGCCGGTTGTTTCACCAGTGCTGAAGCGTGTTTCTGTCTTCTGGCTGGTATCCTTGGTGCACTTGGCAACGCACCCGTGGTCGCCAAGACCGAAAGAACTGTTTTTGTGATTTCCTCGACTTGCGCAACGTCAATATTGCCGCGAGTAATTTGTTGTTCTGGACTGTTGGAGGTAGACGGTGCTGCAGGCTCATTGTCACCATAGACAGCTTTCAGCCGGGGGGCCTGCTCCGCCCCGTGGACGTTTGAATTTATACGGAGGTGGGACATGGTGAGGAAACCCTTCATCGTCCTTTCAATGCGTCAGCATGACTATAAACTCAGGAACAGGATGACTTACCTCGTTGTTGTCGTCGTCGGATACGACATGGTCGAACTCTTCCCCGAGCTTTCATCAGCAACAGGAGCGCGAGCCTTGCCCTTGTCTTTGGAAGGGCTTTGCGGATTTTCACCCATCATTGCGTCGTCGTCTCCTTGCCGACCCTCTTCGGACGCTAGATGAGACTGTCTGCTACTGGAGGCAGTATTATGCATGTCGAACATTGGAGTGGGAGTAAGTGTGACTTGCGGTGCCGCTGTGGCGGATATGACTTGTGGTACCGTGGTCGCGCGCTCTATTGGAGCAGGAGGCTGACCTTGTGGATGATCGTCCATATCTACATCGCCTCCTTCCTGATGACTATGGCTGGATACCTGAGGAAGTTGCCCGCTGGTTGACGGGACGACACCCTCCGTAGTAGGAGTGGGGAATGGTAACCCTAGATTGGTCAACGTAAGTTTGTGTTTTAAATATTTTGGAATATGAAGTCTTAAATACCCGATGGTGCATTTACAGCAGCGCGTGCATGTTCTTCAAGCTGTCTCCGTTCCCTTTCAAATACACACAGCTTCTCATTATATTCGCGATTTCGCTTCTCCTCGAACTCCTGCCGCTCCAGACGCTCCCTCTCGGGAACCGTGCTTCTGTCGCTTTCAACCTGTCGGCACTCTCCTGGTTTACCTGACGTTCGTGAAATCGCTTCTCTTCTATCTTCCTGTGTTCTTTATGCGTTTCTTTTTTCGAAGCTGCGCTTCTGTCGCTTCCAACTTAGCAGCATGCTCTTTGTTTGACTGCTCCAAGGCCAATAACCGCTCCAAGACTTCGTTGAAGCTGTCCTGATGTTTGTCCATCTGTTATATGGTAAGTCTGATATACTCATCGGGCAGCAGTTCGATTACTCACTTTCTCCTTCATCCAGTGAATTTCCTTGTCCTTCATGTCCAGCATCTGTCTTGTGGTAAAATCACTTTGCTCGATGACCCGTGTTTTGATCTATTATGAGGTGAGCCTTGTTAATCTAACAGCAGGAACGGTTAACTTACACATTCTGTGTCTTTTTCCGTGTTTTGTAAATAAACTCTAGGTTCGTCGTTGCGCCGCTTGACCAACGTGTCCGCTGAATCTTCTTGCCCAGGCCCTTTTCGGCCCTTCCGATCGAGTATCTGATGCTTAGTTGGTGTCGGTTTTAATGTGAATGCAAACGGCTTCAACGTGAACGGCTTCAACGTGAACGGCTTCGGCACCAGCGACTGAGTCGATGACTGAGGTATGTGTTCACTTGTTGGCTCGATGTTTCTGTGAGGGTCATTGGCGAATTGCTGTTGAGGAAGCAGCGGGTGTATATTGGAGGTTTGCAAAATGGCTTTGTTGCCTAGTAGAGGATCTACTTGACCTCGCTTCGCCAAGGTTCATATCATTTGGATGATATGAGATGTGTTGTTGCTCGCTCCGTGGGGTGATGGGCAGCTCTTGATCCGGCATAGACTGGTTTGGGTTGGTGGCTGTATCGACGGCCATGGCAGTTTCCACAGGTTGTCCAGGTGGAAATATGCCTGGGATAGCCTGGCTTGTTCCGGTACTGGAGGGTTCCATTGTTACTGGATTCACGGCAGGGAGAATGGTTCCTTGAGCTGGCTCTAAAGGATGGCTGGTCACGGGTATAAGTTTGGAGCGTTGTGGCACGGCACCAGGCCGATTCTGCAGATCAATTAACTCAAAATAACAACTTTACAGTTAATAAATAAAATACGCACTGCGTCAAAATCGCCCATTGGAAACGCCTGCATTGGGTTGAGGTTGAGGTTGAGGTTGCGTATTGAAGTTGAATAGGCTGAACATGTTGGAGTCGCTGGTGGGGTTGGCGACTCTAGGTCAATGAATTTATTGAAAGTTGTCCGGCTATTGTGGCCGGGAGTGAATGCGATGCCCATGCGGATATTTACTTATCAGTGATTTAGTCCGCTTCAAAATGCACAGGTACCATTACTGAACTCCACTTTGCTCCATTCACTGAATTATCTGACTCTACTAGCTCAAGTACTATGGCAACTGTATTGTTGAGCAGCTCGTAAACAGTCCAATACATGAACCTCGAAAATGCACATCTACAATAGCTAAGTTCCGGTAGTATCTATCCTCTGTGCTCAATGTTTGGAGTTTTGCTAATTGTTAAGTCCGATATGGCTTAGACACGTTGAAACTATTGGAGTAAACTCGTCATCGGTATGAACTGGATTCAATTGCACATTTACAATAGCTAATCAACTCTATTCACCGGTAGTATTCTCTAATTCTTATTCGAACAGGGGCCTCTGCCGTAGGCCTCTACTATGGCAACTTTATTGTTGAGTGGCTTGCAATAAATTTATTTCACTTGAATACCGGCTCACGACCAATCCAATACTTTTAAGAGATCGAAAACTCAAAGCTCCAACAACTCTTAACACTACTCCCTCCAATAGTAATCTGCCATGCCACATAAGAAGCCTATTCACCTGTCTCCGAAAGTGAGTACGATGATGGAGTATCATACTGTCATACTACTTACAGTTATTAGGCAAAACATTATGCCTATACCGGTCGTCTTTTCCGTCATGACATTGCAAAGCCATTTTCTCTCCCTTTATTGCTCGGGATGATAATAGGACTACATTGCTTTGACAAACACATCAGATTTTCAAAGATCAAGTTGCAAATGCCAAGATCTACAACTTCACTGTTACTCTCTTGGAAGGTAGCCAATCCCATTCCTTTCAGATATCGTGCAAAAAGCAGTTGATTGGACTGAAGAAGAACGAAGCACTCAGAAAGTTGGGGGTGCAGTGGAGAGGAGATCTCTATGTCCTGCGCATCGGAAAGCGTAATCCTCTATATCCTGTTGATATGAGAGGTAAGGATGCGAAACGAGTTGCGTATGTGGTTAAAAAGTAAGTACCAGCATAATACTACATTTTTGAAGACTTATCATGCCTATGGTCCAGGTTTCTTGCAGAAGTTGAGCAAGATTCGATTGGAGATGCACCGACAATGTTCCATTTTCGCAGATGGTGACCAGTAGGATGTTCTGAAAGGCCCTGGCGGTTACATAGTAGCTCTCTTTAAGTTATATCAATGCAATCACCAAGTTTCAATGCAAAGAGATGATAATTCAAATAAGAACACATATTACAATACTGTTCTGGGCACCCAGAACAACATTGAGTGAGAGCGGTTAGAGAGAGTGGGTTAGAGCGGGTTAGAGCGGGTTGATTAGACAATGTTGACCAAGTTAGGTCACTTGATCAAAGCGTTGTCATGCAAGCACAAACACACTCACGGAATCTCTTAATATGCATTTCCTTTATTTCTCTTTGTTGTCGACAAAGAGAAATAAGGAGTACAGTTCAGTACCAGAGGGCATTATAGAATCAGATGGAGTCAGATAGTATTTAAATTAGCAACCTCAAAAAAATTATTTACATTTAATTCAAATAATTGATATTCAAAGCGTATCCAAACTATTCAAAGTGTATCCAAACTATTCCAACGATTCCACTCTGCTTGATCATTCCACAACTCATCATCATCATCATCCTGGACAATCATACCAACATGAACTCGTATATCATTTGGATCCCAGGTTGAATATCTGGCATCACTGGTATGAACTTGTGGTTCAAAACCCCGATTCATTGTGGCATTCATAGTGCTTAAGGCACTTTGTGCCATCTTATCCCATAAATTAGCAAGAATAACAGAGTAATTTTGTGCATACAAACCTTTAGTGAATACGGTAACCAGATTCCTGAAGACCAATATGCAATGATAAAGGTGGCAAGGAAATTCAGGACCATAATGATCACTTGATGGTATACATTATTCTGCCTGTTTTCTGGAACATGGACTGTTGAACGTAAGCATAGTTCTTGACAGTAAGAAGTGAGCTTACTGGTTTTTCCCATATCACAATATCAGAGCATTCAAGGGAAGCACCACTGGCTATGAGATGACAGTCTTTGGTGGATGTTGTCTAATACAGGTCAATACCAGGCTTTGGATAAAACATTTGCACTTACGCATATGGTCTGTATTTCTGTATTTTTACCAGCTTGCTTTAATATCTGTTTCGGTTCAGGAGAGGACAAAGAAAATGTGTATATTTTGCCGTGATCACTTCCACAGACCACAACTGACGATCCTTCAGCAAAAACACCATCTTTGATGCATCGCTTTGTGAAAATGGGAAAGCTATGTGAAGGTGATGAGCGTGGTAAATGGTATAGATCAAACCCTTTTTGCAAGGTTCTCT